>JAFELO010001484.1:73613-144063 GCA_017140195.1 Eumaeus atala
GGGTGAAAGGAGGACAACATATTGGCATAGCTACTAACGGTGTGTGGGCGACGATCACCAGATGTGATACACCATGTAGTATAATAAAACTGTAAAAAAGTGTGTCTGTCCATTACATATTTTATTATTACATAATAGGAAACAGTAGCGCACAAAAATTTACAGTATCTCTCTGTTTGTTGGTACATGCCAATCTCAAGAACTAATGGATTCAAATGGAACTTTTTGTTGTATAGCTAACACGCGTTGGTAACTAATAGGGTGCAATTTGTTTTGAAAACTTGAACTTATTTTATCAAAATCTAAGATGTTGGGCACCAGCTCGTAAATAATAAGGGAAGATCTCCGACGGCAGTTTGTGTGTTCGCACAAGACAAAACACCTTATTATGCTACTTTTGTTTTTTCTTACAATCACATTCATTCGTATCATTTTCATTTAATATTCATTCATTGATTATAAACTATTTAAGTCGTGGTAAAGCACAACATCACGAGAGATCAAACTCTATACCGCGGGCCTCCTGAAGGATACAACTTGTGGATTGCAATACGATTGGTTATAAATTTGGAAAACTCTGGGTATGGACGTTTCGAGTCGCTCACAAACTTGGTTGTTTCATTTAGCGTAGCTTTCATAGCGTCTTGTAATCGAAACGTTTTTGTTCAACATACAACAACAACACATCTTCACACCACTTCGCTGATGGAGTACGCAAAGTGTTTAATTAGTTTTTTTTTTTTTTTTCAAAATTTTGTATTTTATTTTTGTTTAGCGGCAGCCTCTTCCATGAGTGGCACCGGTCCTGGGTGGGCTCCGGTGGCGTTTGTCGAATTAAACCCTGGTAAGGGCCGACTGCTGGCTAAGCCGCAGAAGACATCGGGCGCCAAATGGCCGTCGATTTCCAAGAAATAAAATATACTCACACGATACTAAAGTGTATCGCATAGATTAAGTATCTAGTGCGAAAAAAAATTGAGAAAGTAACGAATTTTCCTTTTTATTACCTCCTGCTGCTATATTATTATTATAGATTACGAATGAAAGCGGGGACGTTTTATAGTGAAACGAGGAACGTAAAATTTCAGAAATAAGATGTCAATGGACAGTTCCTTTCAAGGAAGGTTTCGGGAACCTATCTTTAATATTCTTATTTAGTCTGTGGCCCTTCTATCATAATCCAGATCATCAGTCACATCACAGGCCACAGTTTGCCAAACGAAACGATTAGGCATCTGGTATAACTAAAAGCGTCGACAATCACTTACCACCAGTGACTGGCTGTTCGCTTTAATCTTATATAACAATGCATAGGTGTAAATTACTGGCCGAGCAAACATCTCTGTCAGTCCTAATCTTCATGACTGAAGGTCGTGTCCATTCTGGAAAGCCTTTGTGGACACTTTGACGTCGAGTCGCTTCCACGCAGCTCTTCAGCTTGTCTCGGGGCGGCAGTCACTGTTAGTTGTGGCGCTAATTTGGTCAGACCAGCGGGTTGGTGTTCGCCCCCGTGGTCTTTTCCCCTCTATGTTGCCTAACACAACCAGTTTCTCTAGGTTATCTGGTTGTCTTCTGGTAATGTGGCTACCAATAGGTATAAATACCTGACCGGGCCGACCAGGCCAGGCGTTGCTGCAGCAACTAAAACATCTCTGCCATTAATTAAAATAAAATACACCCTGTTTAAAAAATCTGTCCGCTAAATTGTTGGTGCGATCAGTAGTTAACTAGAGTAGCCCTGCTAATCTCCAGATTAGCCTGAACATACATTGTTATATACAAAATTATACACCCAATTTTCCGCGGGAATTACTCTATACATTGATGAAAACCGAATAAAATTCCTTTCTATGAATTTTGAGGAAAACGATCACATACACGCTTTAGGGGACTTTCTACTGTATTACTACCGCCCTGGCTTTGTCCTTGAATAATAGGGGCCGGACTGTAAATTTTATCTACTAAAACCTCGGAATACCTGCTCTAACCATGGGTGAAAACCGAATGAAAATCCATATAGTAAATTTCGAGAGCCACTTTGTTTTATTATATTTATCGATTAAGAAAGAACAAAACTCGAAATAATAACTCGCAGTCAGTATTATGCAAAGAAACATTTGATATGTAATAAACAACTGCTTTTTAGTGTAAGTAGAAGGTAAAAATAGTGTGGTAAGTGAGTAGTGGAGAAGAGAAGATCGTAGAAATACTTACTATGGTCACAAGAAATGCTTACACTGATTGCTGAAGTAGAGTAAGGAGTGATTAAGTAAAACATAGTATTTTTTCCAAACTATAGATAATTAAATCTCTACTTTTGACTTTCGACGAGTAAAGGGGCTTTATAATTTGAACAAGTGTATCTAACAGTAAATTATAAGTAATATATGTATGTATAATATATGTATATTTATAAATAATATGTGTATATTTATAAATAATATATCTATAATATAATGGAGATAGTGAAAAAGCAATAGAGGCATAAAACATAACGTTTAAATCGTTTCGATTAATTCCCACATGGAACAATAATAAATTTTAGTGTGGCCTTGAGAAGTTGGGACTCAATTGGGTATAAAATCTAAATTGAAATCTCTAGACCCACATGGATCCGAACTGCTATGCGACCGCATTAAAATTTATTTATGCGCAATTGAAGACACTGCTATTTGTATTTTTTTGACTTTATTTTTTTCAGTCTCATTTTAAAAAGTTATTTTTTTACGCAATTTGACTGCCTCAAAATAAATTTTATAATGAAAATGTTTTTTTTTTTTAATTTTTTATATTTTACACCAAACAGTACACCACCACAGTTACCAGTGTAAATTGTTTTCTTCTTACACTACGGAAATGAAGTAACTTCTTATAATCCACACTGTAAGTCCCATACTTTAATCGTCATAATGTAGTAGGTGTTTAATACATTTTTTAACGTCAAATAGTTCACATTGAACTCTCTCTCTCTCTAACTTAAGAAAACAAGTGTTACCAAAATTATGAAATTAATGAATGAACGAAATATTCTTTATTACCATTACAAAAACACGTTACAAACAATGCACAGCAATAAAATATAATAAATGCACACAATATCGGCCTCATTACTAAACAGTAATTTCTACCAGGCAACCATAACTAGAGGAAAACACTTTACATGTTAACAGGAGGTAGTACACAAAGGAATGACAGCTATAATGAGTAATGCATACATGTATAAAATAAATACAGATATCGAATTCTGTATATAATACAATAGATGTTTATGGTTTATAATTATATACATACGTAGGCATATAGGTATATTAGGCCACTGATACTATATGTATATAAAGATGATAAATAATTATGTAATCATATAAATATATATCTTAAACACTATGTATAATCTATGCATGATCATGTTGACAGCTGCAATGTTTCCAGCTACGGTATAACCCCGTTCAGTGGTTTGAGATATAAAATGAGTTGATTATCGGCTACGTTGGCCATGCCTAAAGATTAGTCGGTTACGCAGAACATACTTCATTGCACAAGTGTGCGCACAGACGCAAATGCGTACACTCTCAATTCCATTAATTCCCTCCCCTATTCTGAAAGGCAGGAACAATCAGGTGCAGGATCGATTTGCTTCGAATTAGATTGAATTGGAATCGAGCTTAATTCACTCTGCGAGGCACAGGGGAGTAGCACCATCAACTTCCAAACTGTTACCCGGGTTGGTCTAACCCGGGCATCGAACCCCTGACTTCTATGGTCTATCCTTACAGCTAAGCCACGGGGATGTCGTTTAGTGTAAGCCTGATCAGCTAAAGACCGTGTCATGAGCTTATAAGGAATTACACTTGTTCGTACATACAAAATACAAACGAAGAACAATAGCATTTTCGTTCAGTCCAAGCATTTACAAAAATACTAGCTACAAGATCTCACACTGAACTGTTACTCTAAAGCTTCCGTGATTGTACATCAACAGTTCTTTTGCAAATCGTATCTTACGCGCTTGAGTTTAAGTCACTTTTACATCTCACATTCTTTTTGAAGGAAGTGCATAATTTAAACATATTTTGCGAAGCCGTACACACGCGCATGATTTAAAGTTGTTTTTACAAAGTACATAATTTGACATCCTTCATACGGACAGTTTTGACTTGCTGTCAGTGTATCTCGTTATTTTTTTACTCATCCAGTCCAGGACACCACGAGTCCAGTGAAAACGTAGTTTTTCTGGTCCAATCGGATAAAGAGCAATAAACAAGTTTCTATTAAATTTTACCTAATAAACTCAGTGAAAATTTGTGCTGGAATTTTGAAATAATTTATGCAAAACTTTTGAGGTGTTCATTTCTGAAGCGCCCTCTCACCGGTGTGGCTCAAGTTTTATTTATATAAAATACCTATTTTATTATTACACGCTTTTATTCAGTGGAAGATCACTTTCCCTTATCCTTATTATATATAGTTACATTTTGTGTGGCATGGCTGTTAACTTGGATATGACCAATAAATGTGCTTATGGAGTAATCAACGGCCAAGTCACATAAAATTTAAGTATATTAATAAAGAAACCGCAGTAAAGGGCCTTAGACCACGAGTCCCACAATTGCTGTCCCTCTCGACTTAGCTGGCCACGTTTTAGGTTGGCTTCCTTTGTCTATCTATATTGCCTGTATGAGGGTGACATGTTAAAATTCCTTTAACCGTAAATAAGTCGCGGGATAACCACCTAAGGCATGGCTTGGCTGAGATAGATCATTACTTTTTATTTATATGGCGTCCTTTCTCTATCTATTTATCTCTATGGTCATCCAACGTAAATTGTTTTTGCTTTCGAATTATGTATGAATCATTTACTTTCGCGTGTTCCTTACGAATCGATTGAGGACGCGCGGTATGTAAAACCGGCCAAGTGTGAGTCGTACCTTTTTTTATAGTATATGGGTCAAACGAGATATCGGTCTTTTGCCCGAGGATTTAAGGTCTACCGACCCCTATGAATATGCCCATTAATTACTATACAGATATTGCTCTCCATTTCTCGTTCCCTCTAATGAGCTACCGGCTACTCACATAGCACACGTGACGCACTACCGAAGATGTCACTTGACGGCTGTACCATGTGAGCGAGAGGCGCTACATGCCAGGGTGATTAAAATTTAGAGGTCAGGATGTGTCTTGGAAGTCTCCGTTCGTGTATCTTGAGTGCAGTATACCGACCGATTAGTCATGCAGACGAGGGAGCCCGCCCCGTACTGCGACCGGTACTATCATCCGAAATTCCAACACGTACAAAACTGGGGATTTATATGGCATATATCCGGTCACGACTCATTTACGCCGCCCCGGCATGGTACGCGCTAACCTCCCAGGCCCAGCGGAAACGCCTGCAAGCTCAGCAGAACATATCCCTACGGGTCATCATGGGAGCCGGTCGCTACGTCCGTAACGACGTGATTGCCCGTGAATTGGGGATGGAGTCGCTGGAGGAGTTTGTGGTTCAATTGTGGAGCGATACATTTAATGGGACAGACAGTGGACCCCGTTCACGCGCAACCACCTAACGGGTGGCCCTACGCGCGTTAACTCACCCCCCGGGATCCACAAGCGGACTAGAGGCTGCGTGTCCGGCAATCCGGGCGAGGATCACACATGCACATGCATAAGGCACCCATTCCACCACTCACATACAAACCTAACACACCACACAACACGTAGGCCATTACTAGGCTTAACCTGGGAGGGTTATATGAGCCCCATAGGCCGTCAGACAAACCCGCAGCAATGCGCCTTTATCGAGGGGATAGTAGTCCCCTCGCGACCCGACCGGGCTATGAGGTTCGCCTCGTATTCCCTCTCGGTTTTCCGCGGAGAAGACCCAGCAGTACATGTGTGCACAGTCACAAGGGCACTCTCTATCTTTCACTGCCCTATTCCAGTCAGGGATCGAGAGACCCCTCTTTTGATGAGCCTATTTTAAGGGACACCCATTTGGAATCTTAACCAAACGAAAAGAGTTATCTTGATAGAGTCAGTATATCGATGTGGAAACCATTTTGTTATTCAAAATGGTTTCCACATTTACCAACTTCTGATGCCCTTACCCAATTATAATAAATATCCATAACATACAATATATATAAGTATACCAGAATATAAATATTTAGGCACTTACCATAATGGGGACACCTTATGTTTTTCTCTTTTCCCCGCACGATTTCTTTCTATTTCTATAAAAAAAACCTAATGAATGGGTAAGCTACAATAGGGTTCTCCAATTCGCTTAGTGCTTACCCGAATTAATTCTATCGATATGGTTTGCTTTTAGCTACGCAAAGTTGACGTTTAATTATCGTATTGATGGGGTATTTGAAAACAAGTCTATAAAATACCCAAGCAAAAACTCCTTTAAGGGTGAGCGGTCTCTGACTCCAATGGGATCGTAGGCGGACACGTCCGGAGAGAAATCAGTCTCAGAACCGACGGCTTTACGAGCTCTAAGTGGCACGGGGGTGTAATACCGCCTACTCAAGTCGGGAACTTCGGTTTGTTATAAGAAATTTGCAAAATTCAAACAGCAATTTATTTTATGAAATATTATGCTACGGATTTATCCCGGCACCTCTCGACCTAGGGCTTATTATTATTACGTCTAGACCAAGCGGTCGAGCTGTTCTTGATATAATTATAATTTATCAGGTCAATTGTTTATTACTTAAAGAAACTGTCGCATTTTTAATTGTAAGTTGCATTCAATTTTGAGCATAAATATGCCCCCTGGTCACCTCATTTCGGAAATAGTGTAAAGATGTGTAGGTTTTTTTATAATATAGGGATGGCAATGAGATATCGCAGCCGTAATATAATAATAGTTGAGCCGCGATAACGCCCAAAGATTATTGTCATGCTGATAAGTTGCTTCCTTCCTCCCCTCCATTGGGAATCCGGCTACTCACTAACAGCGAAATAAGATAGCATAGAGCACTATATGGTATCATGCGAGCGAGTGGCACGTCCCCGGTTATGCTGGCCCAATTACGCTGCAATGCCGCTTGGCACTATCCCTGAGCGGCGCGTTTGAGCAACTGCACGAAATGCGACAGCGTAGCTATCATTATAGGACTTTGTCATGTTATCAAGAGATAAGTTCCCCTACCTAAACCAAAACCAAAACCAAAATGGCCCTACCTTTAACTTTTTTTTTTGCATAAGGGAACAACCGAGCAATCGTAGCCTTTTGATGACTACCGACGCCTATGGACATTCGTATGATTGTTACGTAGATGCGTTGCCCTTCTATCATCCCCCCTCCCCAATGGGCCAACTAAAGTAACTACAGTGATGCTCTCAACATTTGGCAAAATTTTTCTCAGGTCTCAAAAACTCAGCTCATTCCTGTTGAGTATAGCCGAGGAGCCCCTGCCGGCGCTGGATTTCCTCTCCGCGGCACTCCTGTCGGCGGAGTACGAGCGGGCGCTGGGCCGAGCGCTGGGGATGGCGGAGTGCCGCCTGATACCATTCTTCGGAGCCTTCATGAGGGAACTGAGGTGTGAACATTTAATTATATATTTTAGCAACCGGCCAGAGTCACGGGATGAAGGACCTCTCAGTCCTCTGATCACAAAAATAATTTTATGGTTAAATTTGCCAGGAATAGCTACGTTATGAGATTGTTTGTAAAAACACTAAAACACTCTTATCTGCGCGAGAGAGGGAGGTCAGACCTAGCCTCCCGCCGAGCACTCCTAGTAAGCTGTATCTTCTCTCCGCTTCTATCTCATAAGTTCTGGTCCGATAAAATAAGTGATGATGTAATTTTGTAGGAAGTTACCATCACCGTCCCAGATTTGTATTGACGCACACACGCAACTAAATCTCATAGCACTAGCATCACCCGCTTAGCTCTGGCCCCATTAGTCGTATCATCATGGTATATAGCCTGTAGCCTTCCCCGCTAAATGGACCATTCAATACGGCAATTAATTTTCAATTCGCATCAGTGGTTCTTGAGCTTAGCGCGTTCAAACAAACAAACAAAATCTTCAGCTTTATGTTATTACTATACATAACAACTAGCTTTGCTATGCCATTTCAACGGCAAAATTCTATCCCATTATACCAAGTTTCAACCAAGTATGTTAAAACTTTCACACTCATCATGTGAGAAGGATATGTTTCACCGCTATTAGGAAATGTTCCCAAAACGTGCGGTAATAAGAATAGTTCCTTATTAAATGAGCGCGCTCATTACGTGATATTATGATACGTGTTACTTTATGTGTGTAGGTACAATTAATACGTGTTCATTAATACGTTTACATTAATACTTGTACGTTAATACGTGTAGTAATACACTGTTTAACGTGGAACTCAATTAGTGGTTCAGAGGGCGGGGCCCACCGCTCCCCTATGGTGTGACTCTGTAAACAATTGGCACGAACAGTGTATATGACGAGGTTTTATCAGAGAATACACTTTTTATATTCTAGTAGGGTAAACGAGCGATCGGAGCCACTTTACGACTACTAACGCCCATATTCATCCACATTATTGTCATGATAATAAGTTAACTTTCCTCTTTCCCTTGCAATCGGCCACCGGCTACTCACAAAACCCAACAGCGTGGCTGTTACTTTACACCATTGTCATGTGAGCGAGAGGTGCCTCCCCGATCGTGCCAGCTTAAATGCAATGCCTCGCGGCTCTATCTCGCACTAAACATGTAACGTATTCAATGTGTGTAGTTATAGAATAGAACATTAAAACTAACCTTTTATCTATCTAATGCCTTTAAACGAGCAATTCTTGGACGTACATCTTATAAATAAAATTCTCGTATCACAATGTTATTTACCTCATTCATCCAAAACAGATTTACCGATTTTTATCAAATTTTATATGCATATTCAATTCGGTAGGTCTGAGAATCGGCTACTATCTATTTTTCATGCCCCTAAGTAAAGTGAAGTTCACCCAATCTGGCAAAACAATGTTTGCCGGGTTAAGGGTTAAAGGTAAAAGCGATTCTATTGAATACTAGCTATGTATAACGAAATATAATTATTGAAAGGTGTACACGTTCGTCGCGCCCGAGCTCTCAGATAAAGTGAGTCCGTTGCACTGCCGTTTTGCTCGCCTCACCGCGCAGTTGATAAATTCGTGAGTGCACAATGGAGGTACATTCGTGGAGGGAGAATCTCCTAAGAATACATAAATCAACGATATCGGAAACGACTCCAAAGATTTTCTTGATTTTTCTTATTTAGGGGGTTTCGGGGGGGATAAATCGATCTAGCTAGATTTTATTTTAGAAAATGTCGTTTCAACAGTGTTCTCCTTGAATAAAAACTTCCTACAATGTCTTTAGAGTACGAAGCTAATTTTCACCACCAGTTACGAAGTTAGAATAGCTTGGTGGAAAAATCGGAACCTATAAACACAGGAAACGCGGCTTCAAATATCGGCCCGATTGTTTCATTTTTTCTTTCTTTTTTCGAGTTCCTTATCTCACAAACAGTGAGGAAAGCTGTGAATTGTTCTTGCATAGTTATAAGTAAATATAATTCCAAAAAACATGATGCACTAAAAATAAAGGTCAGTCATCCAGGTACTCTAACTCAATAAGCCGGACTAACGTGTCTAAGGGTAGGTGTAAAAGACTCCCCACCATGGGCTCAGTAGCCTGGGGTGAACCCAGGCGAAGCCAATTGAACCGAGGGTGACATTTGCACGCCTCTTATGAGAAGAGGGGGCTTAAATATCAGGAGGAGGAATCGCTCACTCGCGATTGTTTTTGACGGTATTCGGCACTATAATGTGCCGCGAGTCCCACAGGCCATTGGACCCGAACCAGGGCCAACCAAAAATACAACGAACCAAAAAAAAGGTGTAAAAGACTCCCTATCATGGTTCACGCCTTGTCGTGGCGGTGCGGCTTAGTAGCCTGGGGTGAACCCAGGCGAAGCCAATTGAACCTAGCGAGATCTTTGCATCCTTCTTATAAGAAGAGTGGGCTTACAGATCAGGAGTAGAAATCGTTCTCGGTACCCCTCTTATAAGAAGAGGGGACCTAAGAGCAATAGGAGGTGGCGCTTTTGCGCACGGGGCAAGGGGCGAAGATGGGAACCTCACCCCATTGCACTGTCCCAAATTCGGTTGGGTTGTCTTGTAGTGCGGGGATCCCCATCTGTGGAGGATCAAATCATCAGAGCACCTCGACGGCTAGTCAGCCCCCTAAGGGACCAACGTGGAGTTGGTCCCTTAGGGGTCTGAATAGCCGTCGAGGTGCCCGGATGATTTGTTGTTCCGGGGCACCTCACCGGGGGCGGCACTGATGGCACTTGCTGCAGTTTTGTGGGTATTCGGCACTATCATGTGCCGCGAGTCCTACACACCACTGGGCCCCCACCCAGGGCCGGTGAAGGCACGTAAATGCGTTTACCCGTGTCAAAAAAAGGTGTAAAAGACTGCTTATTTTCTGTTATTTTTTTATATAGTATAAGGAGGCAAACGAGAAGTCGGTGCCTATCAAATACTACCATCGCTCATAGAGAAACGCATTATTAATATGTAGATGCTTTCTTCCTCACCTCCAATTTGCCACCGTATACCTACACATAGCATAGATATCACTTCATGACAGTGAAATGTAAGAAAGAGGTACCTCCCCGGTCATGCCAGCCCAATCGGTCAGTTGCAATGCTGCGTGACACTCTCTTACTCCTACGTCTTAATGAACTTAATCTAGAATTTATGTTTGGAGGCGTAGATTGGCCGAAATAAGGTTTAGGAGGGCTTCGGGGAAGGCTTGGGCCCCCTAGTCACCCCCTTGGTGATCCAAGGTGTACACAGTGGCCGATGCCCCTATACTGAAGTCAACTGAAAAGGAGCAATTCTCCGTTCGTCAATTTTCACTACAGGGCGACGCCTAGGTCTGAATACTAAATTACAATTTCAATCATCTATTTCACGTTGAATTTTAATTAGACATTTTAATATTTTTATTTCAATTTTCATTCCAACGTTGATGTCGTAATTTTAAATTCAAAATTATTGGATTTTCCGATGGAAAACATAATCATAATACTTTTGTTTTCTGTTTTATAGATGAGTAGTGAGAATGTGAAAGAATTGCTCAGGTACGATCGGATAGGTACTGCTCGCTCACTTTATATCGCTACAAAGTGACAGATAGGCTGTTGCATTTCGTGTATTTCCAGTGACCCTGGTGGAAGGGGAGAAACAGGCAAAACGTCTATATATTTTTTTGCGGATGTCTATGAACGTCGGTAGTCATCAAAATGCTCCTAGACTATAAAAAAATACTACCTGTGGATGACCTACGGAGCCGAAACATGGCCTCTTAATTTAGGACGACTCCGCAATTTTGCGGTAGCTCGATGGGCTATTGAACGTGCTACGTTGGGTGTTTCTTTGTCCGATAGAATTCGCAACGAAGTCATAAGGCAGAGTACTAAAGTTTTCGATATCACGCGAAGAATAAGCTTATTGGCAATGCGCTGGTCACACTCTCAGAAGATCAGATGGCAGATGGGCCACTAAGGTTCTGGAGTTGAGGCCGCGTTTAGGAAAACGAAGTTATTGGTCGACCGTTCTCCAGATGGGAAAACGATCTCCGCGTAGTAGCTGGCCCGGGATACATGCGAGTAGCAGGAGATCGATCGTCTTGGCGTTCATTGAAAGAGGCCTATGTCCAGCAGTGGACCGATAAGGGCCGATGATGATGATGAAACTAACTTAGTTAAGTTCAAATGCTTCGTGAAACCCCATATTCAGTGTTCTAAACGTGAATACGAAATGCGATCTCGAAATACCGAAAAATGTAGTCCAAGGTTGTGAAGTGCCGCTCTTGACCTAGTGTGCCTAAGTGTTCTAGATGCCCTGATATGCCCTCAGTCTCAAATGTGTGTAACGGTCTAATGTGTCTTTGAATTTCGCTAAACTTGGCTTCGATGCTATGATTGAGCGTTCTAAAGTCTTTAATCGTCGATGTGATCTTTCGTTGACGCTAGTTAAACGCATTTACGCACCATATTCGACCCTTGGTGTGGCGCTCGTACCATATTATACTACCGAAACCACCGCAAATGCCGCTTTTGGTGAGGCACTTCGATAGCTATTTAGTCCCCTAAGCTAAGCCTAGGGACCTCCACAGAGGGGCTATCCCGCACCCGTGCGCTTTAGTGCCTCCTACACCTGCCTTGAGTTCCATCTTCTTATAAGAAAGATACAAAGAGCAGCCCTCTCGTTTCAATTGGCTTCGCCCAAGGTATTTGGGTTCATTGGGTTTGGAACCTACTAAGTCCCACCGCCACAACAAAGCTTATACTACGGCTGGAATCAATGGAATTTCTCCATCGAAGACAAATTCAGACATGATTGGGATGTTATCTCTCTCACAGCACCAGTAGACAACTATCCCGTTTACTGTATCTGGCGACAAATGAGCAGTAGGCCATTTAGAGTCAGGCGCCCATAGGCACTTGCATAATTGTCATTCAGACATATTGCGCACATTCCTTCCTCCTCTCTCAACCACCGGAAACTCACAAATAGCACGAAACTCGACAGCATAGCTGTCATTTTGCGGGCCATGAATATATATATATACACACACTTTTATTATACCTATATCCATCTAGTTCATTGCGTGAAGCTATTCACAAGATAGTTCACTACGTGAAGCTACGCTGTATTACGGAATTGAAGCGGCCTGACCGGCGAAGTATCTCTCGCTCATACTATGCCGCAGTAAAGTGACAGCTTTGAAATATTATAACAATAAAAAAATCAAAAAGAAAGTCAGGTGTCAGAGCTATTTCTTTTTCTTTTCACGGGAAATAAATTTACACACTGCCATCGGTCCTAGATGGGATCCGTGGGTCTGTGTGGACTCGCGGGTGAATCCACCAAAACATCGCGAGTGCCATCGGCTGCCAAAACTGAGGTGCCCCGGATCTGTCAGCAACAGGGCGCCTCGGCAAATGGCCAATCCCTCAGATGGGATCGGACCTCTCCAAAAGGGTGTCTCATACGAAAACCTAGACGCCCCTTCCGATGTCGGGAACGTCCAATGAGGTCAGGTTCACATCCTGACCCCTGATCCCAGTTAACGAGGCGGTACTTGTTGTGCGTAGCTCCTTCGCCGCGGCCCCATGCGTCGTTTGTGTGGCGGATTGTTATCCATTTCCCTGGCCCTCTCCGCGGTCTCCTTCCGAAACAGAAACGTCTCACAGAAAGAGGCCATCGCCTCCCAAGATCTATCACGCCCAAGCATTGAGTAGACCACACTTGGGAGCGAGAGATTCGTTCCTCCTAAAGAGCCACGCATAATGTCAAACTAGTTCATTATGATAAATATAATGAGCGATTTGTGTATTCGCTAGTTGTGCGAAAGCGTCCTTGATGTGTGCTTACCTGAATACAATGACAGGCGCTAAGTGCGTCCGTCAGCGTCGTTAGTTCACGGATTTAGTTCAAAGCTTATATTTATGTTGTATGTCGCATTTTGCGTATTTTGCCAATGTTACCTTTCGCTCACTAAAATATCCATCTATGCTGTCGTCTCGCTTGTTACCTTTAAGTTTTACCAAAATTCTGGAACTCAAACCGTTCATACGATTTGAGTTCCTGATAGCACACGATGGTCATCTCCATGACAATTATACGGATGCACGTGGTCGTCCAAGGTTCCGACTGCGCGTTTGCTCAGGAAAGAATCGAACTCGCGTATGATGGCTTCCGTAGCAGCAAACCAAAAAAATACACATATACTAAAGTGCTAAATTGATTTTTTTAAACCAATTTTTTACGAAATTTTTATTCAAGTTGCCTAATTAAAGACATTTCTTATAAACATCCACACCATTTAGTAAGACCTACATCATACGGCTTTACCATTTCGATTTTTCTTCAGCCTCAGTTTCGTGTGGTAGCACGTAAAAAATATTTTTTAAAATCATACTAGATCATTTTGTAATGATTCATAAAATACTTACAAAATTTCAAATATTCTGTGCACGTAATCTCTGAGTAGAATTGTCTGTGACAATCGACAATATAAAAATATTATTACCTATTCTGTTTCTTCCATTTGGCTACGGAATCCTAAAAAAATGATTGTCATGTAGTGAAACGTTTTGCCGTAGGCCTTTTCCACTATTATGTTGAAGATATTCCTGATTATTTGTAATTGACATGCCAATGTGTTTGATTGGCTGCCTAGTGTCCTAATAACATATAGTAACTTAATCGTATGGGGAGCGGCCTGGTCTCTATTCACCTAATTAATACTACGTCGTCATCGGCCAAAAGATCAGAGATCGCCACAGGTCAGCCACAAGCTACATCATCCAGCGGCTCCCCTCGATCTGACCAGGTCAGCAGCCCACCGGGTGGAAGGCCCTCCAACACTGCGTTTTGGGTCCGCCACTGCCACTGGAGAACCTTTCCTATCCTTCCATTATCGGTCCTGTGAACCTACTACCTGTAACCCTAATGAATAAATTAATACAACGTTTCACCCCAATCTATTTAAAAGTACCTCTCGGTTACCTCATTACACTGCCTCTAAAGCCCTCAGCTGAAAAGGTTTTTTAAGCTCTTTTATTGTCGCTGCTTATACTGGGTGCACATTCTTGAGGAGATATCAGGAAAAGTCTGCAAGGTGTCGATACAAATTTTATTACCTTGTATATGCGAGATTGACGGTGAAAAAATAAACGTTAAATTTGAATGTTCATTGTGTGTATGGTATTTGAATTAATATAATTATCATAACATCAAATTACGTAGGTATTACCACTGTTGTGATGTGTTTGTAAATTTTACAAAAACACGCGCATAGTCCATACATATTGTGTCATATTAGACTTATATCACAGATAAAGCTAATAAAACGTGGTCCTTTTTATCTTTTTATATTCCATAATTGATATTCCATCCAGTACTCATTATATTGTAAAAAAAAATATTGTTTTATCTATCCATCCTATCAATTTTATTAAGTACTTCGAAGAACTGAGAGCATCTTATGTTACATTGCTTACACCACATTCCGAGACCAGTCATTGGATATATATTGTTTTCGTATATTTACGCGAATGTTATTCATTGTTGTGTCTCTTTAACGGATTTTATAGCGTTTCTTTAGATTTTCTTGTGGAATGAGACAGAATCACCGTCATGAACGAATATGCCAAAAATCCTTGTGCTGTCCTGGTATACAATAATTTTATAAATATTTTAGAGTTATAAATAATAAATGGATGAGAATATAATATATATAAATTAAATATGAAAATAAATATATATAATAATAAATAATATATATATATATATATATATAATAAAAAACGCGATAAAATCCGCTAAAGCAACACAACAATGAAAAAATGGATATATTTTTGAAAACGCTTGTTTAAAAACAATTCCTCTTCGCGTTACAGTCATGTTCGAGCTCCGCGAGTAACGGATTATTAGGAACTATATGGAGCTGCTTATCAATATAAACATTTTGTATTATTTTTTTTTTTCAATGTTCTCTCATGAAGGTGTGCGTATGTGATAATTAAGGGTCATTCACAAATTATATCACATGAATTTCTAGATTTTTGCACCCCACCCTCCCCGTTGTCACTTCTCAAACGGTCTCACAATGTCACAACACTAAAGTGAAGCTCAAAATTACCAAGTATTTGGATTCCTGCGCGTTTGCCTAGCTTGCGATTTGTATCCCTCCATAATTCCATTAAATGTTAGATATAATTAAGAATTATTAAAAACTATAATATATTTATGTATTATATATGTATATTTTAACAGTGGTTTACCTTCCCCTCTATAATACATTATATTAATTTCAAGTTTTAATTAGCATCACCCCACGCGTCGCCCGACTTTTCTTTAAGTCTTAGCGGTATGTTGCCTTCTCCGATAAATGGACTATTCAATACAAAAATATTTTTTCAATTCGGGCCAGTATTTCCTGCGCGTTTGTACAAACAAACAAACTCCTCAGATTTACATTGTATATTTATTTCCACTACCCAAACTAGATAGGAAAACAGAACTTACATGCTTTTTGCAATGTTGCTACATCTCTATATGAATATTAATCAAAAAACGTATGGAGTCGAGTGGTCTTTTTTAATTACCACCACTACTTACACTCGATGTAAATTTGCCTGTTGGGGATTGAATAATTAGGTAAGTGGTAGCCGCCGACCGCCGAACGTGGTCATTACAGTACCATTTTTAAAGCTTTGCTTTTTTTCTAATCGAGCCCCACGGTTTTATCCGCGTAAAATTTATCATAAAAATATTCGATAGTGGGATAAAAATATTTTGAAGGTTATTCCAGTTTGTATTCAATATCTGTGCCTGACCAAATCCGTTTAGCCTTTTTTTGTGAGAACGAATAACAACCAAACATTCAAACATTCACATTTGTAACTTTAGTATAAACATCAATTAAGCAAATATATAAAAATATAGGAAGATAATAAAGAACTCTACTTAGCGAACCCAATACATAAGTAACTACCTTTACATGCAGTTTTATAGATATCTTAAGATTTGTATGATATATGCGCAAGTACAACACTACCCTTAAATTTGTGGAATTAAAATACGCTTTTCTCAGTCTTACGTTAAAAATAGAAAAGTAGAGTAGAATAGAACCTCTTAACACAGCACAGAATATTAAAGACTACATTACGCCATATCAGACACACTACAGTTTGACCAGCAGATAACAGAAACGGATAAAAAATAAAGAAAAATAATTGCAACTTATATTTTACAACAAAATACAAATTAAAATCAGTAACCGAAAAGTAGTGAAATAATACCTAAAGTAGTAGTACCTAGTTTTTTACGCTTATGTTACATCGACAGTGAAGTGTCAATATCTCTTAACTGACACGTCAACATTTTACAGGAACTGAAAAAGACGTTTATTTTTTTTATTAAGAAAAGATATAATTTAGTATAAAAAAAAACAATATAGTAATACAAAATGTTTTTATATACATTTTTTCAATTATATAATATATAGTAATACAAAAACAAAAATATACTTCGGAGATTTTGCTACAACACGAGAATAAATCCTATGGATTTAAAACAGTATAAAAGTGAATTTCTCTAAAAATGTCAGTTACGTGGTGATGGTACTTCGCCATGGACATGTATAAAGGGACGGCTTGGCGGTCCTCTTCCTTTTTTTGCTGATGCGGGGAAACGCATATACGCGCCTTCAGTGGCCCTGGGTGGGGTCCAGTGATGTATGGGGCTCGCGGCACATCATAGCGCCGAATACCCACATAAACCACTGCGAGTGCCATCAATGCCGCCTTAGGTGCCCCGTAACAGCAAATCATCGGGGCACCTCGACGGCTAATTTGTCCCTAAGGGACCACCGCCATCACCACAGATGGGAGTGTCCCGCACCACAGGGCAATCCCACCGAAATTGGGACAGTGATTGGGACAGTGAATAGGCGTGAGTATTCGGGCGACAGAAATAATATAATGTGCGTAGCTTTACAAGTCTTGTGACGCAGTTTTATAGTCTTACATTAACTCACAGCTATCCAGTCGAACACTTGCACATTAGTTTTACATTAAATGTATCTAGTCCGTTTAATTAAAGATCGACGTTCGACGAGACACTCCATCGAACACAATGGGACCGCCACTGGTGTCGGATCGCAGTGGTACCGCTGCGCTGGTGTCGTTGCACAGCGGCAGCGTCGCCGGTATCACCATTTGATCCCAGATTCAAACGCTCGATGTTATAAACACATATAATAATAAATAATAAATGAATAAATCGTTATTGCACGCACCAGTTGACAAATATAAAAATAGTGGTTACAATTTGTAGATGTACAAAGTCATGATTATGAATGAAAGGAAGTATCGCTCGGCGTAAAAGTTCTGAATATCACGTAAATATTCTCACCGCCGATATTTTGTGACATCTAATCAATTGAACAACAAACAGTGACATCTTGATAAAAAATATGAACTAACACGGTGTACAAAAATATTTATTATAATGGCCAAAAACGTTAACGTGGTAACCATATTATTAACATAATTATATTCTAAAATATTAATAGTAATAAGGTTTAAAATAAAACTTCTATTGCATAAATCACCACAGATCAACGACCTTGAATTTCCTAAATCATATCGCATTTTACTTTACTTTTACTTAAGAAGTACGAGTTTGATGGTGAAATAAGTTGGATTTTAATTTGCTTGGTCAAATATTGTACAGTTTGGGATGCTCAGATTGGTGCAAGTAGGAATTTTAGCAAACTGAAGTGTCAATGGGTAGGTCATATCGCTCACGCGGCATCCGCTGAGAAAGAAACGTTCTCTGGTGACCGGACGATTCTCTCACTATTACTTCGGTCACTGACCGGTCAACCGACCGGAGGACTGATGGACTAGTCTGTTGCATATCTGACAAGATGTTCACGTAATCCGTATCGTGATGTCTGCCTGTGTCAGACTCATAATATATCCAGTACGGCCCCGAAGGTCATGAGATGATGACAGCTTGGGTGTGTACCTCTGCGATGTGTTATACCTTGCCACCGTACACGTAATACTTCTCGCCTGGAGTCTGTCTCTTATGATGGTCCCACAGACTTCCATATTTCATCCTGACGTAACACATATAGGTACATAACATAGTCGAGGTCACGGGAACGCTGGATGTTGCAGCTTGTGGCCGTGATCTGTGGAGCTCTCCGGGGTAGGCCTGTGTCCAGCTGTGGACGTCTTTTGGCTCCAGCTGATGAAAATGATGACAATGATGATAATTGATCTACCGTAATAAATAGATCTCTGCAACAGAACGCTTCAATTCCAGAGAGATCCTGGTAGCCACTCCTTCACTAACCAGCAGTCACTCGGCAGCCGCCACGCCCACTCACAGGAGAGACTTCAAAAGAGATTCGGTGCGAGATGACAGGTAGGTAATACTGTTTTTTTTAGTATAATAGGGAAAACAAGAAAACGGAGCATTTTAGTGATAATTGATGCCTATTAACGTCTGAAAAATGGTTATACAAACAAATTATCCTCCTTCCGTCTTCTCGTCCAAGGAAACTCACACAATGCACAAAACGCGACAACGTAGCTCAGTCATGCCGATCCGATTGAACAGAAGCAATATACAAACGATGCAGCACCCGCACGTAATGCACAGGGCTTACCCAGTGGTGAGCCCTATTTCGCGAATATTTAATGAGGCCGTAGAATGACATACCACCCCCTCACTCACTCATATGAGAATTATCAATAAAGATAAGGATAGCCTTAGATGGGTCATGAAATTGGAATCCTGAAAGACAACTTTGGAAACTAGATATACTATATACATGGCAGCCGCAACGTAACCATACTTATACACACTATTTTTATGTTAATCATTCAATTGCATTATAATCAAATCAAATGCATTATAACTTCATACATTTTCAGAGCATCTCTAAAAAAGGAAACAAGAAAAGAAAGCACCAAAAGAATAGACCAAAGCACAACCACGAGTCCTCACAGGGATAGTTGTAAAAGGGACCCCAGGTTCAGCGAACCCAACAGACAAGTGGTAAGTGTTCTTATGGCTAATTGTACAATATTTCCAGTTAGTGTCTTCAATAAATAATGTCTTTGCAGCCGAATTTCGAGTATGGTACCCATCTGATCAGGACACATTATTGTCTACAAGTTTGTGCTTTTTCCTTATTCTCGTATTCCGATGGGACGACAGACCAAAACAACTGAAGGGAAATCAAGCGCAGGGCCGACGTCTTAACATACCCTCCGAGGCACGAGGGCGACACTGCCAACTTCCCAATTTCGGTTTTTTGTTATGTAATAAAAATATGAATAACATTTACTGGCCTGTCTCGGGACTATGCCTAGTTGTAAATTTAAGAAAATATAAAACCTGTCCAGATAAACTTCTTAAATATTTTAATGTTATTTCAATGTTTACAAAAAGACAAGATACATGATTTCACACTGAACTGTAATTCTAAAGCATTGGTGATTGTAACGTGAGATGTAAACATGTTATTTGCAACCTTACGCTTCATTTAAGTAGTTTCTCCAAAGTCCGTAATTGACACCGTGCACGTCTTTTGGACGGTTTTGAGACGCTGACTGTGTATCTTGGTACTTTTTTAACAATGGACATTTCTATATAAAACCAAAGCACACTTGCTTGCACGGTTTCATAATCTATTCTAAAACATCTTCACAAAACCACAATATGCTTGTGACAGTTGAAACAAAGGAACAGGTTGTAAACTTCTGCTTTAATGTTCAAACCTGATAGTTAAAGACCACAACCTTGGAATGTATTTATACCTTGCGGCTGCTCTTGAACAGTTTAAAAGCTTCAATCAAAATATTTCGTGGCTTATTGTAAAGCTGTTCAGCATTGCCTGTTCCCAAATTGGATTGCTGAGTTGGTCTAAACGGCGTTATTAGGATTTTTTTAATTCTAAGAATATTCTGGTGTCAGGAAGTGGCCGGCGTAGAAGAGCCTGTTACAGTTACGTGGGATGTGTCTCTGTCTGTTCTCTCCAAGGAATAGAGAAGCAAAACCAATTAATGTTACCCTCCGCGTGTGCTCGTAGCACTTTCTGACCGGGGGCCACTGATGGGTCGCGTGGCATTTGCCGTCTAACACCCCTATTGTAATGAAGTAATGTATGCGCTCCACACTCGTGCTTTGGAGAGCACTTAACGCTGTAGTTCATTCCACTCATTTCCCTTCCGTCGTGAAAGACTGCTGTCACACTGGAATAATAATATTTGGGACAAGATGGTGAACTTTGCCATTTATGCAATGTTATGGTTGGCTAGTCTAGTAGCAATAATTTAGCCATATTTATATTAATTATAATATTTAACGATGTTGAGAGTTGAGTCATATAGGGATCTGGTTTAACGAAGTTTCGTTGTTCCAATGATGTATTAATCATTCCAGTACATAGCGTCGTTTAACGAAGACGGCCAACAGTTCCGGAGGGTCGGTCCCGAGGGACTGGTAAACTTGGAGAAGGTGTATCGAACCCAAGCCGTGATGGATCACATAGCCAGTTTCCACCAGCACAGATACGCCCTCGCAAGGACCAGTATGCCCATATTTGGAGACTATTTAAGGTGGTGATAATGACTATGTTCAGAGATAATTCTAGTGTGTAACTTTTGTGTTTATTCAAACGATTTTTAGCCCTTTATTTCGAATGAATGTTATACAATTAAATGGTATACAAACATGAGTTCGGTCGACTATTGATTTTTGTTTTTATTTTTCTGCACATTTATGCCTGGATTTGTACAGAATCGGACCACAATCGATTTTTTACGTGCAGCTATCATCCCACAAGTTATTCAAAAATAGCTTACGCTGTTATTTGTTAAGAAATTGCTATAGTTCAGTAAAAAAGTCGTAGCAACGTGACGCGTGGTACGTTGCTAAGATTCTTTACCCGAATTTTTTTTTTCAGAGAATTCTGGAGTCGTTTTAGACATCAGTGCTCCCTTACATTTCAGAGCCCATAAAGAACAAAGGAACAAACAAAAACTATATATTACCTAAATTTAGTAGTAAGAAAGAGTCTACAAACTTCAATGTATGTACACAGCAAACGTTTTTATAACTTGCTGTGTGTCAGATCTGCAGGGCTGCAGCATAGGATCTCTTTTTAATATAATGAGACAAACGTGTAGTGGGACATTCTTGGAAACTACCAACACCCATAGATATCCCCATTATTATTTCACTTGGGCTTTGCCCTTATTTCCTCTTCCCCTTCAATATCGCATCGGAAATTCACAAATTGATTACAAGCTGCTGCATTGTAGTTATTTTCTTTTTTTTTGGTGACGAAGAGGGATGCATTTAGGCACAATATCTGGGAGTCCGGGTAGACTCCCAGACCTATGTTTGACTTGGCCATAGGGTAGCAATACCAACTAAACCCGGATCTGCAGGCAGCAGAACCCCTCCAGCGATAGGCTGACCTCGGCGAAAAGGCCAGACTTCACCGTCTTGGGGACTGTCCGGCTACGCTATGACAATCCCCACGATGCCGTGTCTTGATGAAGTGTAGCGGATTACCCTCCCGGCCCGACACGGAACTCAGGGGCACTACTGAGGGCGCTGCAGATAGCGCCTCCTTCGTGCCCCCATTCGTTGTAGGCAGTTGGAGGCCGCGTCGGCAGCCTGCTCTCTTACCCGATCGTCGGCTTCCTTCGGGACATGACGGTCTCGCAGAAGGAAACCATCGCCTGGTAGGACTCGTCCTTACCGAGCATCACGACGATGATGCTCAACTTTGACAAGTCCTCTCCGACAAGTGAGGTCAGATCGTGACGCAGCGCTGCCCATCTCGAGCACACCTTGAGGGTGTGCTGGGCCGAGTCCACCGCCGCGTCACAATCGTGACAACGAGTCGACGGCTCCCTGCGGGCCGTCCCACTTAGATACTCAACGAAGCAACCATGCCCGGTGTACACCTGCGTCAGACGGAAGGTGAGGGATTTGCGCCTACGGCGCCTCCACCGCTCGAGAACCGTGCGCAAGGCAGTCATTATCTCTCTACTATACGGCAGCCGCGCCAGGACCTCCCGCCACATGCCCTAACCGGCAGACCTGCAGGATGTCGCCGTGCGTGGGGTTCAGCCCGTGACATAGGAGCAGCTCTCAGCAAGAACCTCCGCCACGAGCTCCCCCGGGGGTCACCGGCTAGGGTTGTCACTGCAGTCCACGAAACCGTACGGTACATACGTACGTACGTACGGTACCCTCTGCGCAGAGCACAGATGGGCCTTATTCCCCGCAGCGGAAAGCGGAGCACCATACGCCGCCATACTCCGACAGACACCGGAGTACAACTGCCTGCAGGCGGCGCTGGGTCCTCCGAGGTTCGAGAGAAGTCCCAACATAGCCAAGTGTGGACCGAAGGTCCACCCTCCGTCAAAGATGAGCCCCAGATATTTGATGTGGCCCTGGCTCAACCTGACCCTCTCCCCTCCGATCTGCAGAGAGGCCCCCGGTGGGGGCCCCTTGCGGCCGATCCCGCGGAAGAGAAGGGCTTCGTTCTTGTCTAATCTGACCCGAAGTCCTCACCTATCTATGCGGCTGATCACGAGGTCAACGCCCACCTCGGCCAGCCGCGCCGCCTCCTTACTGTGTGTAACCTGTGAGACTGGTACGTAACCTTCTTCGTCCATCTACAATATGCTGCAAAACTCATGTACCTCATCTTTTTTCAGAACAGCCATAGCAAAATGTGACGAGCCAGTGTTTGCACAGCCTAAAGAGAGAAGTACAGGCTCAGACTTTGAGAACGAAGCATTGTACGAGCTGGAGGGGGGAGGATACTGTCCCGTGCAACCTCTCCCCCACGACCACGGAGTCACCATGTTCCCGTTAGCCCCACAAAACGGCGAACGAATGGACAGGCACATACTACAGGTGAGGATAACGTAAAAAGTTAAACTAAAATATTCTTGCAGACTACATTGCGGCACCTTTTCAGATTTTTTTTCATCTGAGAAGGACTGACACTACACTGAGAATAGTATGACGAGTAGCCCTGGAAGCAATGAGTTTATAATAAAACAACAAAACTACTACCTATTTCTTGCGTTTACGTTACGTTTGTCTGTGGTTTAGCTGTATTGGCCATAAAAGTTGATGCATTTTTTAAACGCTTGCTTTCACTTACACAACGTTGCACGGTTCAAGGTCGCATTTTATGAAGAGGTAGTGCTATGCTGCACAGGAGGAATTAGTATCTTGCATGGTGCATGACACTATTTCCCCCTTTGCAAAGAAAATGGGCACGACCGTCCACAGTCGTGCCCATTTCCTTTGCAAAGGCCTCTACCTCTCGTTCACTTGATACCGGTGTAAAGTGACAGCGTGGCTGTCGCGTTTCGTGCGGTTTATGAGTAACTGGCGGCCCATTGGGGGAGGCGGTAGGAGGCTATAAAAAGAAGGCAGCCGTGGCCACTGACAATAAGCATATCCTCTACTTACTCGTAATAGCATTTTTAATCTAGCTCTCTGGCGTATCACAAATCATATCCTGAAGACAGGCTCATCATCAATAATTATTATTTATCAATCAATGACAAAATCATCATCAATAATTATTATTTATTTGTAGATAATGCATCATGGCACAGCGTGTGTAGTGGGCGAGGCGGAGTGGGGCGGCGCGCTGGCACATGTGCGTCTGGAGCGCGCCTGTGCTCTGCTCACGTGGTCGCGCACAGCTCACAGACCGCACCATCAACACGGTATGTGACCGGTACTATTATTTTAGTAGATAGTGCGTTCTTCATCTTCTTGCACACGGGCACAACAGAGAAGTTTTTTATTGAATAAACAACAAATGACTTGTCGGAGCCCCTTGGAGCCACATAAGCATCCGCGCAACTGCAAAACGTGTTACGGTGTTTACTTTGCACATTAACTTTGTTAGACTTTGCACAATAAGAACTAACTCAATACGAAGGTTACATGAACTTCTGTAGGATGGTTCCCTTCAGTTTTAGTAAAAGGAACTGGTCACATGCAAGGCGTACTCGACCCACGAAAGTTTTATACGAACAGAAGGTGATGACAAAACTTTGATAACTCATTTTTGCATGACAGATTAACAATCATCTCTTGCGGATGTATCTTAATATGAAGATACTTAATCACATGCATTCGACATATATTAAGCAATAATTGAGTAATTGAGGCTAAATGTGTCGGGTGGACAGACAGGGTGTCGGACTCGGCACAGAGTGTGTCACCGACGAAAAACCACCGCGAGAGCCACCGTGGTGGGTGTTCCAGATCTATCAGAGACAGAACATCGACAAGTGGATACCGCTACAGTGTGCCCACGTCCTCGGGGAGCACGTTCAGCAGTCGGTCCTGCGCCTGACTTCTCTCCGGTCGTGCCGGACTGCCGTCCCGTTGGAATTGGAGAATGAGGGAATAGAGAGTGCACTTCTGCCTGAGCACACTCTTGTGCACTATTATATGTCCTGCGCAGTTGGCTAGTGTCAATAGAGACTATGATAATCATGTTATAACAGAGCATTTAATCAAATATAATAAATTTCAGGCGAAACCCCATCAGAAAGTGTTCAGCAACCCGAAGTGAACTTATCATATAACCCCGAGGAGGTGATACCGCTGAAGTATTCCGGCAACCTGGTGCACGAGCATGAGGCGGGCGCGGTGGGGGAGGAAGGGTAAGGTATTATTATATTACTTTCTTATTTACTTTTATAACAGGGGCTGAGGGATGTTGCAGTTCAGTAATCATTGCATTGTGATCCCTTATAGGAATATTTCTAAATATAATGGCCTAGAATGGCGTGCTGTATGCGTGCATGCGAGGGTAATCCCTCACGAAACATCTAACTCACGTCCAGAAATTAAGATGAATGAGATGATAATGGAGGCAAACGAACTTTTAAAATAAAGGGGGTGCCACCCACACAATACTCGCTTTTGAGCAACATACATAGATGAAATTATTGATCAAACTTCACGTTTGCATAAATTATACTCAACGCACATTGGCACATTGGAACCTCACATGCACTGTTCCAAAGTTGATCGGGCTGCCCTCTAGTGTGCGGGCGAACCTTCCGTGGAGGAAGCATCGGTCCCTCAGGAGACTGGCTAGCCGACAAGGTGCCCTTATGTATACAATACATATATTCTGGGGCTCGCGACACATGATAGTGCCGAATGCCCACAAAAACTACCGCGAGTGGCATGAGTGCCTTTGATAAATCGCCCCAGAATTACAATACATAAGGGCACCTTGTCGGCTAGTCAGTCTCGTGAGGGACGACGCTTCCTCCACGCAAGGTTCGCCCCCGCACTAGAGGGCAGCCCGACCAACTTTGGTTATCAAAGGCACTGATGGCACTCGCGGTAGTTTTTGTGGGCATTCGGCACTATCATGTGTCGCGAGCCCCACACAATACTGTAACCCAAGGCCGGTGAAGGCGTGTACACGCGTTTCCCCGCGATATCACTAGAATTTTAGGAAGAAGCGCTCCTTAATAGTTGGTAACTTTCCAGATTCATCGACCTGCAATGCGTGAAGGACATGCGACTGGGCGGGAAACTGCTAGAGCCCCGGGAGATCACCGAGCTGTGCGCATGCGCCAAGCGCCACGGGCTGGAGACGCACAGTCAGAGGGCCTACATCGTCTCCCTGGTATACGGGAAGACGCTGTGTGATAACCGGACTGTGCACTTCGTCTTCCCTTCCTTTTCCTATAGGTGAGGATATCTCCAATCAGTAACAACCACCGAGCCGCCCCAGCCTCGCCCGTGAATAATATTCAAATTATATACTAAAAACCCTCCTTCGTGAAAGCTCTATCTATTAGTAAATCCGTATTTGAAGATCCGTTCAGTACATTTTGAGAAGACCGATCAAATACAGACAGACAGCTTTTGGGGACTGTATTTCATAATATATAGAAGATCCAGGTGGCTCATATAGTCGGAGCCTATATGATTTCTGATTACTATTTTTATCATGAAGGAATATAAACGAGAAGTTTTGCCTTTTTTTACTACCATAATTTTTAAGTAGATGTGTTAGCTCACCCTTCCTCTTCCCAATTTAATCGGCCAAAAGAAACTCACAAACCACACGAAATGGTTCATCATTTGCTTTAATGTTGCGGTAGTGCCATGGGAATGAGAGGTATCTAGATCCCTGGTCCTGCTGGCCAAAATTGGTTGCCAGCATGGCACTATGTCTTACTTACCCACATTTGTTAAAATTCCAATATCTGTGTGTTCCAGAGTCTGGGCAGTGGGTCTCCATTCTGTGATCAAAGCACTGCTGAGTCAGACAAAATTAGCAGACAGGAGTCTGGCCTGGCTGAAGAACAAGTACACTGCGCTGTACTACGAGGACGGCTGCTGCTGCGAGCCGCTCGTCTCCGACGCCATTAGGGTAAGTCCACGTCCAGTATAACCTGATGGTAGCACTGCCTTACCTAAGAGGTAGTGCTGTTGTCACAATATCCCGTCCGATGGGTACGATCTTGATTGGGACTTCTCGCTCTCGTAAGACAAGAAGACTAAGTTTAGTGAGAGCACCACTGCCGCTGTAGCAGAGGAAGGCCAGCTTGAATGGGAATGCATATTTCGCTTACACGATACAGCTGCAAGTTGATAATATTCCGTCGCATTTTATTATTACTGTGGTAACTAGTTACCTGTTGTTTTATGATAGACTTGAATGATCATGTCCAACACCCTCTACGGTTTTATGTTAGATATGAATAGACATCTCCCATTCTCACGATAGTTCCATGATAGATTTGAACGGCCATCTCCCATCCTCAGGTGTTCGGCGGTAGAGAGTCAGCGTACGGTAGCTCATCGCACTCCACGCCGGTAAAGTACTCCGAGTCCCACGAATCGCCGCGCAGCTCAGGGCTGAAGTTCAAGAAGAACAAGTCCACGTCCGAGCTAAAGAGCTCACCCAAGAGCTCGCATACGTCCGGCACCAGGAGCGAGGACGAGACGTTGCACGGCTCACCCAGACATAGGTAGGAATGGAATGAATGAAAGCTATATTAATTTACCGCAGAGCTTGAAGAGAAAAGTCTTCAAACAATGCGTGCCCTCCGTGATGACCTACGGGGCCCAAACATGGCCTCTTAATTTAGGGCTGGTCCGCAAGTTTGCAGTAGCTCAGCGGGCTATTGAACGTGCTGTGTTGGGTGTTTCTTTGTCCTATAGAATTCTAAGGCTGAGAACTAGAGTTTCCGATATCACGCGAAGAATAAGCTCGCTGAAGTGGCAATGGGTGGGTTACACACTCAGAATCGAAGGTGAATGGGCATCGATAGTAGCTTAAGTTGTAATAGCTTCGATTGTGCACAATTCCTGGAATTTGCATTGATTAGCGACCTATGGTAATGCGGACGTGCAGCCCTCTTTCTATCCTCCGGCTGCAATGGGCCACTGGAAACTCTACTAAACGCGACGAAACAGCTGTCACCACTGGGTGGTACTAACCTGAGAACAAACTTATCTCGTCTTTTATACCATATCGGCGGTAAGGCAGCATGGCACTACCTCTCTAGTACGATGCAGTGTGATTTTATATTTTATTGATTATTCCACATAATTACCCTTTTGTTTAACTTTTTAAGGTGTACTTATTTGGGCGCGTTTATAATAAGGCTAGAGATAAAAAAAACTTCAAAAAAATTTTTGTCCTGTTATGCCAAAGAAGTGTAGCTTCTGAAACACACACACACACACACACACACACACACACACACACACACACACACACACACACACACACACACACACACACACACACACACACACACACACATACACACAATTCTTTTTATATGTTTTACCCTAATTTCTGTCACTTTGTGAGTACGGTTTCACTGTAGATAATATTTTTTATATTTTCGCAGTTCCTATTCCGCGGCCTCAAGCCACCACACGACGCACGCCCCTCGGCATAGTAGCCTCACCACTGCGAGCGTGTACAGCAGCTCTCCCAACAGGAGTAGGTGAGCTCGTCCTTGACTACCTTCCACGGGTGATTACCACCACTTATCACCAGACCGCGTTAGGGCCGCTACACAAAATATAAACTTTCCATACAAGGTCCGCTAAAAGCTGCAATTGCTTCTTTCTTATTGAGATTGATTGGGCAAACGAGCGGACGGGTAGTGACTACCTCCGCCAGCAGACATTTGCAAGACTAGGCATCTTGCAGACGTGTTACCGGCTCTTTAGGTACAGGTATGCTCTTTTCTTGAACACCCCTAAGTCTTATCTTTGTCCCCTACGACCACTTTCTTAGTCAATTGTCAGTTTGTCATTAATTTTTAGTAGGTATTGCAGTAGCGGTAGTGTATGTACGTTTACTAGAGGCTCCTACTCCGTCTGGAGGTGAACCAATAGTAACGTACGTCTAAAGATAAGAGCGAGAAACATTTGGTGATCTTCACATTAACATTATATTCCAGTCTCAGAAGATTGGAAACAAGCGAACGCTTCTGGGAGAATTTGAAACATCTAAGGACTGGCTCGGTCGGCTACGAGACGCAGCTCGACTTCATGGATTTCGTGGCCTTGTTCCGGAGTTTTAGGTAATATCACTTTATAATTTGATACTTGATGTACGCCATAGCGTCAACAGTGAAATATACTTGTGACACGATCACGTCTTGTAAATTGAGAAGGCATGCACGAACACTTATGAAATCTTAATAACATTCCGAGTAGGAGTAATATTCCGAATGGGCGGAGTTCCAAATTTCACTCCATTGTCATGTAAACGCAGAAACATTGTCATGTAAAATTGCGTGGTCTGTAAAACGACTCACAGATAACTGGTTTTTTTTTTAACAAAAGCGGCAAACGTACAGTTTTAGTATGATGTAGTGACATGCTCAATTGCAGCGGAATTTGGCAGGCACGACCGGGGAGGCACCTCTCGCTCACTCGTTACCGCCATAAAATGACATCTTCTGTGGCGCGTTTCGTGCGGTTTGTCACAGACCGCTCTGGAGAGAATGAGAGGAGGGTAACGCATCAGAATAGCAATTGTGCGGATGTACATGGACGTCGATAGCCGTGAAAGGGTCCTATGGTTCGTTTGACCCCCTCTACTACATAAGAAAACCATTATTTTACAAATGTATAATCATTATTTATTCTCACGAACAGCACGAAATACGAGGTATTGTAGAGATGTAAATCGTCCATCACAATTTTGATAACTCGTGGTTTTACGGGAAAATCGTGATGAACCGCTTTCTTGGAAAACTGTGGTTGTGTAATTGAGTTCCTTGTGCTGCAGTCTGGTGATGAGGTCCGAGCTGAGGGACGTGTTCGAACAGCTGGCGGTGCCGAGGATGCGGTCGCCGCTGCTGAGCGCGGAGAAGAGCCGTAGCTCGCCGGAACTGTTCCGCAGCAAAACCGCCTTTCGCTCAGGTAGTCCCCAATTGCTAACCTTCACCAGACCGTGTTTTACGCAGTGGCATCGCATCGTTTCGGGTTGAACCCAGGCTGGACTCACAGATGGCTCACTAAAACCGCGGCTGCAGCCGAGCTGCTTTACTGCTTTGCCCGGATTGGTCAGCAACAAGACACAGTTACGACGATTCAACAAAATGAAAAATATTAAGATATAGTGCCGATATATATATGGGCGCCCCCCCATACTATAAAAAATCCTCCACTTTGATATCAGGGTCGTGGAGCCATCACATGTTGCCAGTCAGCGCCTGGTCCTAGAACCTTACCTAGTAGATTCGCGTAGAGTATCTAAACGAAGATAATTTCGGGTCACTCGCCACAACCAGTGTAAAGATATAACTTCGCCGCAGATTTTAACACTATTAAATTAATTGCTTCCTTCAGCATTCCCATTTATAAAATTAACTTAAATTACACACAAATACTCGTATTACTGGTAAATCTTTACTAGCAATATAAAGCACAAGAGTTTGTTAGTTTGAACGCGCTACTCCCTGGAACTACTGGCCCGAGTTTTAAAATTATTTTAGTGTTGGATCGTTCGCTTATCGAGGAAGGCCATAGGCCATATGGTACGAGTATATAGCGTATATGACACTACGACTCAGAATAAGGCGATTTTTTATGGCTAAATCACGATGTTCTTTAAATTATCTACACTTCAAAACTTACTAAGGGCCAAAGCCACAGATTTAAGTATGCAGTACTCCGAATTAGTACTGAGGCGAATCCGCGCGTCTGCAAGGATTGGAGCTGTTTGCACCTTCCAAATTTCCACCTACTGGCGGAGTTTTAAGCAACAGCAGCTTTTTATTGTATAAAGCATGAGTTATTTTGACGTGAAAATTTTTATAGGTGAATTCAATAACGGATTAACTGGGGTTATGCTCACGATGAAAAAATACATATAACAATTTATATCACTAGACAAAAATACATATAACAATTTATATCACTAGACAAAAATACATATATCAATTTATATCACTAGACAAAAATTATAACTTACCTTTTTCTTTCAGGCCTCTTGACAAGAAACGGTTCGCTAGATTTAGAACCGCCCAGCGACAAGGCAGGGCGGAAGAAAGCGTTTGACATCCTAGCGACCGCTGCGTTACCAGGTCGGTACCTAAGTGAGGCAAATCGAGACTGCATCAGGGTCCATGGTTTAACCATAAAATTGCAAGATCAATCGAAAAAGTGTAATTGGAATTTTCAATTTCTACTAATAGTCCGATCAGCGTTGGACAGAGGAAGGGTTATGAGAGATTGACCCCTTGAAGTCTTAGGGGAGTGTGCCACGCGTTAATGAAAAACGTCAAAAATTAATGACTGAATAAATAGGGAGCATCTCTCAGCTCAAAGCACATTAACATTTTACTGTAATGGAATTTTAAATTAAGGGTGGGGTAAGTAATACAATAAATTAACTCATTTTTGACGACCATTCATCAAAATCTTGCCACTGGAAGAGAACAGGATAGAAATCTAAGATATTTGTAAATTACAATATCGTTTTGTTAAAAAGAGCGTATCTCGCCATCAAACGTTACAATTTGGCGAGGATAATTAAGTTGTAACATTTATGTAAGTAAGTAGCGCTCCGCCCCGGATTAAACCGTGAATAACGATGGCCAAATTATGGGCTTAAATCCTCCTCGTGTATCGCTCTATCGATGGGTGAAAACCTTATGAAAAGCCATTCATTAATTGATGTCGTAACTTTACGCGAATGTTACTCATTACAATAAAACTACATTTACGGATTTTAACGCGGTTTATTTAATTATTTAACTAGCCCGACGTTTCAGAAGCTTTACAGCAACCATGGCCGCGGGTGAACTGAGATGTCAGATGTCCTGATGTCATAATGTATTAAAAGTACCCGAAGAATTAAAATTTTAGTTGTTCCGATTAACGCAAACAGTACTTATTATATCTTGCCGTATTCAGATGTTATATCTAGTTTTTGATTTGATTATGTTTATTATCACTGAATCCCAAGCAGAGGGAACAACCCAGCCATCTTCTGGATTGAAATTTGTATGTTCTTTTTAATTGATCCGTATTAACTATCTCAGTCAACACAGTAATAAAATAAGCCAGGATAAAATCCGTAAAAGTAGTTTTATTGTAACCCATTCATTAAATTTAGATAAAATCGATCACATACACAGTCAGTTTTTGCAACTTTGTATAATAGGCGTAGATTATGAAATAAGAATATATATATCGTATTAGAATCAGTATAATATTTTACTGTCCGTAGGCGCGTGTCCAGACATGAGCGGGCGGGTGCTATCGCTGCCCACGCTGGGCAAGTTCTGCGAGACGCGCCAGAACGAGCCCAGAACAGAACAACAGCTGAAGGATATCATACACGTAAGTGTGACAGCTACAACACGCAGCTGGAGTTTACTCTTTACAAACGGAACATGGTTCCAACATGACAAGCTATATTAACGTAAGCGCGGTAAAGCGTTACGTTAAGCGTTTCTGTTGCATGCAATTTTTCTCCTCATATTATTTCATACTACTCTATTCTCGTATCACGTTCATTAAAGTGTAAACTCCACAGAATTGTAATGTAAACAACAGTACAAAGGTGATGTAAAAAAGAACTGTAAGATGGTATAATTTTACGTGATGTCGTTTCTCTAATTGATCTGTGAACGAATCGCCCGGACGATTAAAAGCGACGAGGTGACTACTTGTTGCGCTCCCTCGCTCGCAGACTCCGCCCATTCCGAACATTACTATGACTCCCAACATTTTATGACTTCTACTTTATCGTGCACGCAGCTATCTTTATTGAGTTACGGGACGTTATCACGTAAAAATAAGCCGACCAGCGATATATACTATAAGCTAGAATAACCGGTGGTGAAACTACCTTTGCAAACGTTTATAGATAAACAAACAAACAAAACAAATACATCTTCACGCCAGCTCCCTAATGGGGTAGGGAGAGAGAATGGAATGCCATACATCACGATCCCTACATACCTGCCTTCCCTCTTCCACATTCATTACTCTCCTCATACGGACACGCCACTTGCGAAGACTCTTGACATGACCTTCGGACAGTACCCGATCAATCTGATCATGGTACTCTTGATTTTCCTCGGTATACTTATATATGAGTCTATAGATATCAACAGTGAATAAGTAAGAGCGCAAGTCCTTGTTAGCACAGAATGGTGATTCTCGTTTTTCTTTGCAGCGACATGAACCTGACCCAATGCTGAGGGCAGAGAACTGCCTCTCGTTCGAGGGCTTCGTCAGGTTCCTCTCTGATAAGGACAACTACGCGTTTGTTCCTGAAAAGAGGAGAGTTAGCAATTTACTGGGGTAAGCTATTTTTATAACATTAAAATATAAAAACCATTTAACTGACGTAGCTATATTTTATTTACTGGGGTAAACTATTTTTATAAGATTAAAATATAAAAACCATCTAACTGACGTAGCTATATTTATTTATTGAGCCTTGAGCTTCACCTACTTACACTAATTAGACTGATTTCGCCAAGCGTCAGTAAACGGCTGTAGCTACGTGAATAAAATCAGTCTATTGGCAGTAGTTGGTTGTATTCATGAAACGCCATCTGGCGACGACGATAATCTAGCGGCAGAAACTATGTTGATTTAATAAGAACCATCTAGCGGCAGAGACAATGTTGATTAAATGAGAACCATCTAGTGGCGTAAGCTGTGTGATTGAGCCACCTAGAGGCAGAAGCTACGTTGATTTAATGAGACACGGTTCATTTTGTATTTGAATCTCTTTTTAGAGTCCATTAAGTACATAATATCGCTGGCGTTACTATCTTGAAAAGTCGTGAATTCTAAACATCACAAAACGAGAGCAACACATCGAAACGACATTTCATTCAGAGAGTCTAGAAAAAGATGGATTTATCCGATGGACCAGATTTTTTTTTGTCCAAACTAAGATTTTAATAGTTTTCTTATAATATAGGGGAGTGAAAAAGCTCTAGATGACTACCGACGCTTATAGACTTCGACAATATTTCCGTCATGCAGATAGCCGTTGTGTCCTTCCTTTCAACGGGCCACAGGCTATTCGCAAACTGCAAGAAACGCGTCAGCCGTCTCTTTAAGCGGGCCACAGGCTATTCGCAAACTGCATGAAACGCGACAGCCGTCTTTTTTATATGAGCGAGAGTTACCTCCCCGACCGTAGTATCTCCATTCAGCTGTCATAGAGCACTCTTACGAGAACGGATAAGATATTTCAGCGACTTCTTGAAGAATCATTATTTCTCACTTAGAAAGTCAATGAACCCCGAGGAGCCCCACGCGAAGGACTTCGCCAAGGAGATGTCGGGTCCGCTGAGCCAGTACTACATCGCCAGCAGTCACAACACCTACCTCACCGGCCACCAGCTGAAGGGGGAGTCCTCGGTTGAACTATACAGTCAGGTAAGTGACAGATAATCCCTCCTTAAAGGGAAGGAAGATCCAGTGCCACGCTACATAGGAGGAGGTAGTGCCATGCATGGTATATGACACTCCATCCTCCTATGCAACGGAATGGGGGGGGGAGAAATATCATGCGAACATCCATGGGCGTTGTTAGTCATCAAAAGGCTACGATTGCGCGTTTGCCCCCTTATGCTTTAAAAATAAAGGATAATCCCTCCTTAAAGGGGCTCACCCCTCTCTTTGCATGATCTGGAATAATAAGCTCGGCTACGGCAGCCGTCTGAATAGACTTGACAACTTCCTTACGCCGGACTGTTATCAGGCAAATGTATTGTACAAACTTGTAACAGTCCTGACAGCAGTAAGAACTACTTTATTTGAAATGGAACACTCTATTCCAACCCGGAACTGGAACCTGTGATCTGCGCCAGGACTAAGTAGTAAACACTATTTACTTACTTAAATTACAGTTCTTTTGAGATGAGAGTAATTTTTTACACTACGCGCGCACTCCGTCACGAAAAACAGACACTCTGAAGTTAGCTATAAATTTTAGTTTTTCACCTATGACACCTAAGAAGTGTAACTTCTAACTCCTGTCGATCAGTACGCACATAATATCGCTGGCACCACGCACCAGCACACGTTTCTTTAAAACGGTAATCAAAAAAGGAGGGGAGCAATGTATATTTCGTTATTCTGTAGCTTCTATGACGCAGGACACAAAAAAAACTACATGTACAACTTTTTTAATTATTCCTTAAATTTTAATAATGAACTCATATTAATTCCAAAACTCCGAACCCCTTGTTCATTAGTAGGTACAAATATCGATATTTAGATAAAATCGATTCCTTAAGTTATAATAAATTTTCAAAAGTATTATTCCTAAGAGGTGTCAAGATGTGAAATAGTGTAAGATTGTAAGCATTACTAATGAGTTATATAAAAATATATTATTTTTTCATACGAAAGATCAAAAGTCAAATGATTTTTAAAAGTTACAAGTGTTTCCGATGTTGAACGTATACGTACATGTCTTCGCACGGGCTCTCTAACACGTAGGACAGATGTAAACTTTTTTGTTCACATATTTAAATTAAGACAATTCATTAAAAGTCACAAATATTTTGAGAAATCGATTCCACCTAAACATCGGTGGACGAATCGTTTCGAAATCGACCATCGACTCGATTATTCCTAATGCGTGTTGCGTCTGTACCAGAATCTGGCTCTGTAGTCGTCACTACACGTGAGGAACGCCGGCGCCGTTCCTGAGTGGACTATGCATCTGTAAAAAGACGTTTATTACAATTTATATATCACAAATTATATAAAAATAAAACAATAATATACATTTATTTAGGTAATTATTACACTGTTACACATCAAGTAACGGTTACTTATTGTTCAAACAAATTACACAAAATATGGACTTCATGTGTAAAGTTAAAAAAATGGTACAATAATAATATAAGAATATCTGAAAAGTACTGAATGTCTTAGCGACTCGAATTGTGGGCTCCGCTAGAGTTGAGGGGTATTCAATAGCTTTTAGTTAATTATCTGAAGCACTCCAACTAGACTCAGTCTATCTCTGCTAATGTAGTAATAGATTGATTTTTGATCCTTGAATACATTGATGTTTGTAGACAACGAGATGACTGCAGGACTTCGTGGTATTGTCGGCCTACTTCCTATACACGCTTCTATATCCCGCTATACATCACTAAGCTCTCCCAAGGGTTTTGAAAGAACCTGGGCCACTCGGCCTGTAATTCAACCCATACATTGGCTGGTGTACTTTTAATAGCTAGTGCCCCAACGAAATTTGTTATAAGGAAGAGGTAGTGCGATGTATGTTGACACTACATCCTCCAAATGAATTGGGCCGGCACGACCGGGGAGGTACCTCTCGCTCACATGATACCGCCATAAGGTGACATCTTCAGTGTCGCGTTTCATGCGGTTTGCGAGTAGCCGGTGGCTCATTGGGGGGGTGAAAGAGGGCAACGAATCGGCATAGTAATTATGTGGATGTTCATAGGCGTCGATAGTCGTAAAAAGGCCCAGTTTGCTCATCTGTCCCCATATTCTATAGATAAAAAGGCCACAAGTACACGTGTGCCCTCACCTCACGGCGCCGTTGTGTCCCAGCGACATGAGCTGGCACCGGCTGGCGGTGCGCGAGTTCCACGTGCACAGCGACGTCGTCGCCTCGTCCGGGAACATCGCGTAGTCCTCCGTGTGGTTGAAAACCGCCTGCGCGTGGTGCTCCTGCTTACCTGGTGGTTGGGTCAACCTATTAGCACGGGCACTACCACCACCACTGTCCTGTCCATCACCATGGTCCATTTTTTCCAAAGATCGACGACGGCTACTTGTTCTTCAGTCAACGTTTTTAATTGGCGTGTTCATGTGAAGAGATTAAACGATCTGAGCGGATGAAAGACAAATTTGTACGTGACGTACGTTTGATACTTGGCACTCTCCGCCTACCTATTGGGGAACTGAATTCATTAAAAAGAACAAGCGTAACAAAAAAAATATCGGTAGTGAAATATTTTTTTCGCTTATCTCAAGTATTTCTCACCCGTGGTCCCGGCGCCAGTGTACTGTATGAGACATCGACTGCTCGCCAGCTCCCACAGCTTGATAGAAGAGTCCAGTCCCGACGTCAGCAGATACTGTACAATGACACCAATGTTATAATGTCTATTGCGTTATCTTGTTTAAGTAATTACCCATGACACAAACAAGAGGTAAACATTTTATAATAATAGTATGAGTTATTGTTTTGTGGTACTACAATTTCCATTGCTCTATCATTGATCTATTTAACTATCCCAGTAGCGGTAAAAGTACTATATCTTGCTGTTATAATAGCAAAGTCCGTACTGTCCTGTTGTGTACGCTGCCAATTTGAGAAAAAACGACTACTTATGTAGCTGTTGTTACACAGTATCCGTACTAACTCGGCTGTTGTAATACAAAATCCGTACCGACTTTGCTCTTGAAAAGCAATATCCTTATACTTATATACTTTTTACGGTTACTGTTGGAAAGCAAATTCTGTACTGGCCTAGCTATTGAAGCAATTTCCGTACACTCACCTAGCTGTTGTAACACAATACGTACTGACCTGGCAGTTGTAACACGAAATTCGTACCTACTTAGTTGTTTAAAAGCAAAGTATGTCCTGTCCTAGCTATTGAAAACAATTTCCGTACACTCACCTAGCTGTTGTAACACAATACGTACTGACCTGGCTGTTGTAACAGTAAATCCGTACCGACCTTGCTGTAGAAAAGCAAACTCTGTACTGACCTAGCTATTGAAACACAATATCCGTGCTGGCCTTGCTGTTGCGACACAATACTTACTGACCTTGCTGTTGTAACACTACACGTACTGACTGACCTTGCTGTTGCCGGTGAAGGCGACCGAGCACACTTCAGAGCCCTCGTGCGCGTTGACGAAGGTGTTGAAGCACCTGTTGGAGACCGTGTCCCACAGCTTGACGGTGCCGTCCGCGCTGCCGCTCGCGAAGTACTTACCGTTCGGTGAGAACCTGGGCAGAGCAGAGATGCAAATGATGGTTACATCCAACGTGATAGTGGTAGAATTCGCCCAGTAAAAACCCCTTAGGACCTAAATTATGAATATGACAACACTAAATATCCTCATCACCATTATCATCAGCCACCGCCTCTAGAATTTTGCTGGCAACATAGAATAATTAAGCCCATACAATATGCGGAATTAATACACATAATCATGAGAAATAATAATTCGATCATTGTAAATAAATATTTCTGGCTGTATTTTAATAGTTTTTGTCGTTTCATCTCACTTTTAAGTTACAATTTCTCAAAAATGTGTCCACGCACAGTCGAGTCTTGACATGTTTACTAGTCTCATTTGGATAAATTAGTACCAATAGTTGTGTGCAGTGTGGCGTTATTTTTCTTATTTTATTGGTTTGGTTGGCCTATTATTAACACAAAGCCTTCTTAATGAAGAAGTAAAGCCTTATTCATGAGAAATGTTGCATTATATATTATGTAGCAGTAACTACCGTGTCTGGTAAATCAAATGACACAGGTGTCACTTCAGAGTGGTTGTGTAATATGGCGACGTGTTTTCGAAGTTAAACTTTTTTGATCGCGCACGTTGCAGTTCTTGAGTTTACTTAATTCAAATATTAAATCTACGTTACAATATTTATTGATTTTATCGCGGTTTATTAAATTAAAATAAGATATCAATATAAAATCTACATTTTTTAACATTACCAAAAATGTGGATAGATTACCTACTATAATACACAAATACAATATAATATTTGTAATGTATTTTCGTCATGAATGTAACATATATGTCCAGATTTACCTACCTATGACTTGTTTTCTTACATTGCGTTTTTTACCAATGACCTGTGGTAGTAGGTTTGGAGTATACAGTTGGGTCCAGTTCATTCCGTCTCTACGTCACACCCAGAAATGAAACTGAGTTATACCACCGTGTATCGAACAATACGAGTAGGGGGAACATCTTACTTGATGGAGTTGACTTGTTTCTTGTGATGATGCGAGACGACGGGGCAGACGAAGCACTGGCTGGTGTTGACGTCGTACAGCCTGATGACGGGGTGGGTGGTGGAGGCGATGATGTGGTCTCCCAGAGGGTGGAAGGCCACGCATAGCACTTGCTCTGCGTCCTACAATGAGAGCGTGGTGTAGTTTGACTTTGCGATATGGATTTGCGATTAGATAATCCCTTTATATTGTACTTTTTTTGAAAATATAGAATAGGGGTGCAAACGAGAAATCGGAGCCTTTTCAGTACTACCGACGCCCATGAACATCCGTATAATTACTATTTTAACGCGTTACCTTCCTCCCCCTAATGGGCCACCGGCTCACAAACCGCACGAAACGCGACAGCGACGCTGTCACTTTACGTCGGTATCAAGTGTGCGAGAGGTACTTCCCCGGTCGTGTCGGTCCAATTCCGTTGCTCAGAAGGATTTAGTGTCATGCACCATGCATGGCACTACCTCCTCCTAAGCAGTGTGGCATCTTCCTTAAATAAATGACAGTAGTCCCTCCAGGCTTTTCACGGATATTTTGCGAAACATGGCACACATGTATTGATTTAGAGAAATAAAAAAATGTGAATATTAATTTCGGCCTCGCGAACATTACACGTTACGACGAGAACAAATTTAATTCATCACAGAGCAATGTCTGCCGGGACACTTGTCAATAATTACTGCAATTAAATAAGGATTTACATTGCTAATTTTACACATTTTGGTTACATTATCGAAGTTTTCATAATGATCAAAACGTTTTATAAAATATTATACAGCCTATGTCCATCACTGGTCATGTAGGATACTAGTGGTAAAAGAATTTTACAAATCGTTCAAGCAGTTTCGGCACCGATTCAATGCTAACAGACAATGAATCAAATGTTTCCTCATCGTAATATTAATATAGATTAAAAAAAGTTAAGATTAGTCAATATTATTTTTAATTAGATAAGGTATAGATCCCAGTAGCTTAATCTATATCGTAATGGCACTAGCGTTATCATGACATTTTAATGTACACGCTCGAAAAACATTAGCGGTGGGAACCGCACGCAGCCTGTAGTAACTTGAATAGAACTAGTAATATTAATGCACAGTTCTCTGTCACATTTCATCCAATGGGTCACCGACCACTCACAGACCACACGAAACGCGAGACTGAGGGTGTCACTTTACGGCGGTATTATGCGAGAGGTCGTGCCGGCACAATTCCGTTGCATAGGAGGATGTCATGCCTTGTGGCATAGAAAAAAAATACTTTTTTAATTGCAAATAACATGTATTACTTTTACAATGTTAGTTTAACACACAAATACAAATCAATTAAAAACATAAAAAGTTTTTCGAGGTGGTCAACACTGGCTGCAGTACAGCCCTTTAAACTTTGAGGTCAGTTATCAATACAAGCACGCCCTCTTTCTTAAACTTTAGAGCACCAATACGGTCATTTTGTTTGTTAAGATCTTGATCAATTGTAAAAAAAATCTCATTCGTAAACGAAGCTTTTCTGTGACCTCCCTTTGCGTAACGCTTCTGTAGTTGTTTTGATTTTACCACCATATGCATCTTTCATTTATTAGTTGAGAAATGACCAGTGCGTCTCTTGACTTAGGACTTGCAGCTTATAAGCTGCAAGTCCTAAGTCATGTCTTAAAATACGTCACATGGTTCTACATGCTAACCTCATTTCTAGAGATTTTGTCTTTTGCTTTCGGACAGGATTCCTTCGAATTCTTTCCCTTCCTGCTTTGATCACCTTTTTCGTATGAACACTACGTGGACCGACCTTTTATTATATAATGTCTAGATAGAGAGGCGAATGCGCAAAAACGTGTCAGCCAACTGTTGGCTTATAAGTACTTTCCCGCCGATCATTTTGACCGACTTTAAAAAAAGTCGGATCAATTTGAAACTTTGCACAAATATCAAGGCCCGGTGAAGATACAATAATATATTCTATAATTATCTTCTGTTGTATGTATGTATGTTTGTTTCTATGTAGCGACTTTTTAAATACGATTTGACCGGCATATTTTTCGTATATTGCGTTGCAGTTCCAAGCGAACAAACAACAGAGGGGAGCACCCGTGCCCCCCCCCCCTCTAAATGGGTCCATAACTTCAAGACAAAAAACATTCCGTTCAGCATTTTCAGAGATTACCATGTACATACAAACAGACAGGCAAAATTTTACAAAAACATTTAGTTGTATTCTATTATTTTTAGCAATTAATATTTAGGAATCATATCTGATGAACAGACACACTATTTCTACTGTTTTATTAAATTATGTGTAGTGATTAAAAAAATATATTTTTATTAGTCTGTGGATCTATAACAGCATGTTAGCCTATCAAATGATAATATTGTAATACTAATTTATCACCCTCACAATTTTAATTAAATACTCCGCTGTATTTATTTATTTAAAAAAGCACCTAAAATATCAAATTCACTAAGCTAATACACTTTTTTTTTTATTTATTTATGGGAGAATTGTAGTACAGATGGTATCATTATTCACGCACACAGATATAAAACACTGCCTGCACACACACATGTATTTCATTGTTTTGATTGTAGGGCGACGCTCCATCTAGACATGATATAATCAAAGGGACGGCCAGTTATTTCTCTGTCATTCCTTTATTTTTAATTGGAATAATATTTCTGGCCGGACTAAGTATAGTCTTAGAAAAATCATATTGGGATAGGACTTGAAAACTGTTTTTTTTTTGTTATACAGTCTGACACCCTGCCTTACTCTGTTGTGCTTCTATGTGGCCCTTACCTACTAAATGTTTGCCCAGACCTGCGTTAAACGAACGATTAAGGCACTTACTGTTATAGACTTGAAAGCTTTCTTCACTGACGCTTTGGAAATGTCGAAAAGTTTGATACAGCAGTCCCTAGACGCGGAGACCAGAATCTGCTCCCGGGGGTGGAAGTCCAGGGCGGTGATCTCGTCCGTGTGGTCATATCTAAGGGATGGCAAGAGATGGCACATAAAGAATGTTAAGTCTTTATTGAAAACTGTCTACTATTAAATACAAATAACATCAAGTGTTTCACTCACAGTGTTCTGATGACAGGATGGCCCTGTTGCTCTCTCCCCGGATCCACCTCCTCTGGAGCTGACTTCGCCAACATTCTCTCAACATCTAAAATCTGAATTGAAATATATGAATCCACTAGGCACCCAAGGCAAAATGCATGAACATTTTAAAAATATTGATCTGCATAGAACTTTTAAAATAATTCTCAATTTAATAAAGTTAAACCTCGTATGGTTTAGAGTAAGTCTTAAAAATTTCTCAATATCATTTGAGCTGGCACTACTAGATGGAGACATTGGATTCTCGGCGAAAAACGGTTGTATCGTTGGGCGTCAGTGGCCCCGGTGTAACCAGGTGATGCGACCCAGCATACAGTTGTGACCAGCTTTGACAAGCCAAGCTTTCCTTATAGTATAGAACCGAAACCTTAAGAACCGAAACCTTTTGATAACTTCCGACGCCCATAAGCATCCACATTATTGTTATACAGATGCATTGTACCTATTTACTCCTGCCCTCCAATGTGTCACTGTGTGTATCAGTCAAGGCAATAAAAGCAAAAACCTTAATACTGGCGTCCACGCTGCCAGTGGCGACCAACTGGCCACAGTTACTGAACGCCCCGGCACGACACGCCATCTTGTGAGATGTGACGTATGCGGTCTCGTACGTGGCCGGCTCCGGAGCGAGAGATGATGCGTCCATTTCAAATTCAAGATCTGAAAATAGTAAAATAAATGAAAAATTGTTAGTAACCTTTAAAGAATTAGTAAGTGGTTATTTATCTCTATCGCCGCAGCAACTTGTGACTGGTCAACACATTATTTGCCGGAGGTAACGCCATGCTGCATTACGGTGGAATTGGGCCGGCACGACCGGGGAGGTTCGTCTCGCTCACATGATACCGTCGTAAAGTTATATCTTCAGGGTCGCGTTTCGTGCGGTTTGCGAGTAGCCGGTGGCCCATATGGGGGCGGCAACGCATAGGCATAGTAATTATGTGGACGTCAATGGGCGTCGGTAGTCGTAAAAAGGCTCCGATTTCTCCCTATTCTATAGAAAAAAACATTTACTAGTGACGTCTATGGATATAAGAAATTACTGATGTGTAAATGACGAGGTTTATATAAATTCACAGTAATTAGTATGCAAGCAACTTTTTAGGTACATAACATGCGCATAAACATCTGCACTTTTAATATCACATTACGCATAGTTTACTTATTAGAGTATCATAATTAGTAAAAAAATATTTGTATAATTTCCACCAACTACATTGCTCATTCTGGCTTGGGCTGACTCTTCTGCTCTGCTCTTTGCACCCCTCTTCTAAGAGGGGGCTAAAAAGCTGGAGGAGGAGGCGCTCTTTGTACCCGCATAGGAAGAGACCTAAGAGGGGACATAGGAGCAGCAGGAGCAAAGCTTTTGCGCAAGGGGGGAGGATGGGATTCTCATCGCTTTACACTGTCCCAAAGTTTATCGGGGTGGCAGGCAAACCTGCTGTGGATGGGGTGTTGTTCCCTTAGGGGACTAGCCTTCGAGTTACCATGATGATTTGTTGTTCTGGGGCACCTCACCAAAGGCGACACGGATGGCACTCGCGGTTAGTTTTTGTGGGTATTCGACACTATAATGTGCCGCGAGCCCCACACACAAGGACCAGTGAAGGCGCGTACATGCGTTTCCCGCATCAACAAAAAAAAATGCTGACTAGGGAGGAGGCCTATGTGTCCACTGGATACGCTGATGAAACCTCTGCTTTTACTCTTAATCTGTATGTCATAACTTGCATTGTCAGCAATAAAGATTTTTTATTCCTATTTTTTATTTTTATTTATTGCACTGGTTAGTGCCATACATATAATATCAAATGTAAAATTAACTCGCACTACATCTTTGCATAGCTTGACTATACCAGAACATTGTAGTGACTATCACTAAAATACAGTAAAAACGAATGTTACCAAAGCCTGTGGTTCCCAGTAAATGTTCTGCTCCACTAGATGCAGCGAGGCGATCTTTTCTGTCTGGTTCATGTTGAAGACCCACCATCATTAAGTTCAGTAGTCTGTAATATTACATTTTTAACATTTAAGGCAATGAAATCGAAACAATAATTTTTTTTCAACATTTGAAGCAACAAAATCAAAACAAAAATTAAGGCAAAGTATATAAGATATTAATATTATGTAAAAAGTTTAAATTGATTTTTTGTCATTTCAAAACTTCATTAGTAAAATCTCCAAGTACCATGTCAATATAGTTATTTCAATTTACTATTGTGCTTTAGATCTTAACTCCAAAGTCTATAAGAGTTAGTCAAAAGTATTATGAATACAGAGTGTAATACTACTGAAAAGATTTAGAGATTTGTCAACACAAACTCTTGATCTTTTTAAAAAATATTTATGGATTATTATGACATCTACCTGTCACTCGGTGGGCATGGCGGATCAGCATGTACAGCTGCTGATAATGTCGCTGCAATTGGTTGAAATCCATCATAGTACAGCTGACTGAAAACAAAAATAAATATATGAGATATAGTTCCACTTTCACTAAAGCTACTCCATATTGGTATTTATTTTATTTTTAATTATTGTTATTTTCTTTTGCAAAGATAGTAATCAGTAAGTATGTTCATTGATCTGCAAGTATTGTTGTTCATTGCAATCTTCATAATAACAGGAAAATTAAAATTACTCATTCAGAGTCATTGGTTGACAATTTTTCAAGGTAAAATGTTATTCCGAAATAAAGTGTGCGTTTTTTTTTTAAACAAATTCAAAGTAAGGAATGTTTGAAAAGCTATCAAATGTGGAAATGAGCAGCAATACATCTTGTGATGCTATTGTCTATGCAAACACACCTATCTCTGTATACAGAGCTAGCTCGGACAGATGTAATAATTAATTTTCTTAAATAAGATTTAGGGTAGTAATTTGTTTTGCAACTGTTAGGTGGTGTAGTTAGTGTTTATACTGGTATAAGGCTTCTGATTAAATTACTTGAATATAAACTAAATTATAATAAAGAGAATGTTAATGGGTATACAAGTCAGTTAACGACACAGATTGTAAATGAATAGTTATTACTTATACAGATATTTACCCAACAACGGTTTCATATGGACTACTGCTGTGTACTGTTTTGAGAGTGCCCTATGTGTGTCAAAGTTGGCGTCTTCTTCATCCAGACAATGTCCACTGCTGGACATAGACCTCCCCTCTATAGGTAACATCACGAGCCACATACATCTAGCCCTCCACTTTAATCATGTCATTAGTCCATCAGATAAGTGGCCGTCCAACACACTATTTTCCAGATTGCAATATGGTTATGATAATAAATTAATCTTTATTATTACGTTGGGCAAAATAATCTATAACAGATTCAATTTTAAGATAAAAGAAACCAGAAAATATGCATCAAACTCACACATGATTTGTCCCTTTCCATTGCCTATAAAAAGTAGCAACAAAACATGTTTCTTGCATGGGAGCACCCTCGGTTCATTTATTTATTATACTTTTTAGTAATTGTTGCTGTAATGGCAACAGAAATATATTTCAATTGTCTAGCGATCATGGACCATGAGGTACAGCCACAGACATATGTTGGAGTCTTAATAATAGAGTCCATTTGTTACCCTTTGAGTATGAGGGAAAAATAGCCATTTATAAAATATGAAACAGCCAAATTGTGAGTTAGGCTCGTAAAGGAAGGTAAGACATAATAGCATATAAAAACGAAATTATATTTGCAGGCTTAAGCACAGATTTTATACGGAATGAGTATTTAATATTTTTTATAGATTTCATGTTTAATGCCATACGCGGGAACAAAGGCTAAATGCACAATATCTTCTAAATAATGGTCGTAGATTTTAGAATATTAGGTTATCTATTTATGTTCACAATATTAAATAACATAGATAAAAAAAAATACATTACCAGTGCTATCAAACTAATAATAAGACACTAACACCGATTTTATTATTATAGAATAAATTTAATATTGTATTCGATATAGATACATGTTTGTGAAATAAATAACGTTTTAATAATAATTATACCTTATAATCATTCGATATAACAACTCGCGGTTCTTCACTACATTTCGGGTGTCTATATCTCCAGTAGTTTCAGTCATTTTATTACCTTTATCTATTAAATTCTAAAGTAAAAGCAAATGCAAGCCGGCAAACGATTAGCTATTTACAATATGTCACTTTGACTTTTGACGGCAATTTGAATTTAAACTTCTTGTCACTCGACTCCTTCTTTTCTTCTTATTTTTTTATTCGAAAGTTATAAATATTTTTTATATTTGATGTAATATAAATTATTTTACGGTGTGAAATGTACAAACTTACTGTGGCTAAAGCGAAATGTGAGACACTATCGTCAGTTTTATGCATACATTGATGATTTAATCAATAATTTTGATCATGCGCAGTTGCTGCTATTTATGCATCTAACTGTGTAGTGAAACATGGATAATGTCACGATGAATTATAGTTTTCAATATTTCATTATGCTTTGTGACTTAAAAAGTTATTATAGGTCTTGGATATTATATTTATTTATGAACGAATGTCATACAAGCTTGTTATATTCAAATCAAACAAACGAGACTGAGCATTTGGCAGCTGTTTCTGATCATTTTCATAATAGTTACCTACATACACACATTCACATAATATAAACAGTACATACGATATGAAGATGCCAATTTACAGTTACTTATAATAATGTCTAACTTTAACCGATTATTAAAACAAGATTAGATATAGTATCAACCGGTAAAATGAACGTTGCTTTTGCTTTTCAGTGTCTTATCTTTTTAATTCAGACGCTGCACTAGTTCTTCTTTAAACTTGTAATCAAAAATTGAGATTGTAAAACCGGTCAAGTGCCAGTCCGACACTCACACTTCAAAGTGTTCCGTACCTAGTTCATGAGCATAACTTTGACAACTTATAAAAGTTGACAAACTTGCAATGTCGTATGGTATGCCTTCATTGTATATGAAATAAACAGTAAAGGAGGGATTTCATATTTGTATGGACCCTTGTCCCGCACGATGACATTAATAGAGTGTTTAATAAAATATAAGTAATAAAATATAAGCTTTCAATTTTATATAGGTATTTAGTCTCGACTTATTTTGTGTGCAATGCATCAAATAATATTTGTTTTTACGTTCACAACGGTTTTATTTCTGCCGTTACGTTATCAATTTTCTTCTATCTGCATTTTATTATGTCACATGGAAGTACCCTTTAGCTTTTCTTTTGACAGACACAACAGAAATTTTGAATACAATGTGGACATAATATGAGGGTTCTATTTTTCTTTTTTATTGTATACTTGGGGTAACGCAAAGCCTTTAAATAAATACTGACACCCATGGACATCAGCTTTGTTATGCATAGTAATTCGTACCCATAAAAGTCATGCGCTGAGTCCAATGTTGATTTTAACGGTACGAGATACCAGTTAACTCGGCTCGATTCGACACGATACAACTTTTTCATAGCCTAACAGGGCTAATGAACACTCCAAAACTTTTGATGGCAAACCGCATGCAAAAGGCTTCGGTTGCTCGTTTGGCCCCTATTCTATAAAAAATAATCGTAGAGGACGCGAGTAGCAGGTGATCGGTCGTTTTGGCGTTCATTGAGAGAGGCCCATGCCCAGCAGTGGACCGATAAGAGCTAATAATGATGATGATGATGATGACCAATATAATCGTTACCAGGTGCTGCTGACTGGATGCCGGTGTGTGGAGCTGGACTGCTGGGATGGAGACGATGGGAACCCGGTCATCTACCACGGCCACACATTCACAACTAAAATACCCTTCAGACGTGTCGTTGAGACTATTGCCAGGTAGATAACTCGCTCCACAACGCTTTAATATGACTTCCCGACCCATATCGTGTGGTCTTTGTCGAGAATTTGCTCCCTCTCCGTACCTTGTATTAATGTTTTAATGCTAATGTTTGTATAGAACCGAAAAAAATTTTGGTTTCCTTGGAATACATTGACGCAGATGAAACCGCAAGGCACAGCTCGTAACATAATATTGCCTATATCACTCCCGACTAGGGCAGTTGAATTTGCACTGGACACTTCCTTCAGCATCGATCAGTCAAAAAAAAAACAAAAAAAAGAACAGTTTTTCGGCCGTGAATTTTTTTCTATAATCGGTTGATTGTTTCCGAAGAATGCCGCACGGCACGGATTTTTTTGAGGCCCGAGAGGCCCAGGCTTAGGGCGACATTATTTTAGCCGTTCAAATTCCGAAGGCTTAACAGTCCTGAGTACAATCAGACGCAGGACTTAAGCTGTTTTCCGAGACATGGGGATATAACACCGCAAACTTCCGTACTCCGTACTGTTACTGGAAATTGAAAAATCCAATAACACTTTTAATCTGACCCGAGAGTCGAATTCGGGCTCACGTCCGCGATTGAACATGTTTACGGCTAGATCACAAGGCAAGTTACAAAATTTATTATTAAATGCTCTCAATTAGTTTCAAAAATAAAACGAAAATTAAACCACGGTAACATTGAAAACATTAGGGGATAATATATTTTTTTTAATTTTTATTATGTTCGCAGGAGTGCCTTTGTGACGTCACCGTACCCGCTAATCCTCAGTATAGAGAACCACTGCAGCCTGCCGCAGCAGCAGGTCATGGCCAGCACGTTTGAGGTCAGTATGATGTCTAGAACATCACCTTTGTTGCCACAGTAGAAGTCATGGAGGATGAGATGATTATTTTCACATGGGATTTAAGCGTAGTTAATTACCAGCGTTACCATCGGTGTGGCCTGTCCTTCTAGGCAGAAAATATTTTTTACAGTATAGGGGGTACAAACAGGCAGTCAGTGCCGTTTGGTGACCATTTACATCAGCGCGCTAATGTTATGAACGTACGCTGCTCTCCCTCATGCCTTCTCTTCAACTAACCGTCGAACAATCAATGCTCGAAACGTAACCGTACTGCTGTGTCATCTATGCGGTATCAGGTTAGCGAGAGGCACCTCTTACTATGTCTTATGCTGAAGTGGGTGATATAGGGTTGAATAATTTTAAGAATTTTGCGGAGGAAACCGCAATCGCAGCTGGTAATCCCTATTATATACTCTACCCATACATAAATACAATAGCAGGCAATATTGGCTTTTATTCATAAGACCTATGAGATGTATTCTTCTGGCTACCAACTGGTCACCGACACCCTTAAACATCCGCACAGGAATTACGCAGACGTATTGCCCTCTTTCTGCCTTCCCCTTCAATGAGCTAACTCGCACACCAGCTGTCAAGCGGCGGTATCACGTCACCGTGACCAGCGAGACATACCTCACTAGCTGTACCAGCTGACTTTGTATGCAATGGCTAGGACGAGTACCTCTTACTGAAACCATTGAAGTAGCCGTAACTTTACTAGTTCCGTATTCATCCAGGCAGTGTTCGGAGACCAACTCGTGACATCGTTCCTGTTCGAAGTGGACTACACGGACGAGCCGCGGTTGCCCAGCCCGGAGCAGTTGAAGTACAAGGTGAATGGGTATCGTAATCTGGACATCATCACAACAGCGCACGCTCCACACCAAACAGTCGGACCGCCGATGTTAGGGCAGTCATGGGGGATAATTCCAGTACCTTACGGGATTTGCCGACGAGCTCAGATCAAACCGCCGTACCGTTTAGATTAATCACGACGACCGCGCGCGAGTCGTATAATTCGGCCGTGGTGAAAGTGGGGGACAGTTCCCCCTAGGCAGGATAGCTTAGTTGTCGCGCGTGAGCTGCCCTCTTCGTTAGGGGGGAGGGCGAGGCGACCCGATCACCTCGGCCAAGATAATAATAGTTGTTACTTCAGGAAATATTAAATAACTATCAGGATGCATCCTTCCCATCTGCGAGAAAGGAGTAGGGGTCTGTACCCATCGACCACAATCTCTCCTAGACCGTCGCCCGACGTGTCTTATAGTAACCGATGAAGCTGCACTGGACACAGCATAAAACATGTTGACGTATTAAATTTACGCGCATGTAACTCATTATAATAAAAATCCATTATAAAAATATAGTTTATATATACATGCGAGTATAAGTTTTTTGCAACAATGGTTCTGAAGCATAAGCACAAACACAATATCGAAGGAAGCAGAGACACGTAGTACACCATTAAATATCTTCTTTGTGCCAAATGAAATACAATTTTACACAGGTACTGATAAAAAACAAGAAACTGCTGCCGGTGGAGTCAAGCCCCACCATTGGGCTGACCGGTGCCAGTTCTGCGCAGGGGTATGGCGGTGTACTTGCAACGGCTTTCAGGTACGGTGATGACTGTTTGTGATTAATAAATAAATATAAATATAACCTAAATGTCAAAAGACAGGGGTAAGTGGCAAGACTTGGCCTACGCTGATCTATAGGAATCCATAGTAAAAATATAGGTAGAGGTAGAGCCATGCTGCATAGGAGGAGGTAGTGCCATGTATGATGCATGACACTACATCCTTCTATGCAACGGAATTGGACAGAAACGGCCGGGGAAGTACGTATGGCTCATATGATAAAGTCGACAGCGTCGCTGTCGCATTTCTTGCGGTTTGTGAGTAGCCGGTGGCTCATGGGGGGCCGATATGAGGGCAAAGTATCTGCGTAGCAATCATGCGAATGTCCATGGGCGTCGGCAGTCATCAAAAGGCTCCGATTTTTCGTTTGCCCCCTTATGCTATAAAAAAGTACTAACAGATAATTTAGGATTGAATACAAACAACTTGTAAACTTTGCATGTGCAATAAAAAAGGCTTAGTTAATTATTTGATGATATGCTTTCGAGAGTTACATTAGTAAGAGGTAGTGCGGTGTTACATTGCAGCGAAATTGGGCCGGCACGACCGGTAAGGTACCACACGTGATACCGCTATAAAATGACAGCCATGCTGACGGGTTGCATGCTTTTGTAAGTAGCCGGTGGCCCTTTGGAGAGAAGGGCAACGCATCTGCATGGTAAAAGTAATGCGGATCTCTATGGACATCGGTATACATGGACAGAACCATTCAAGACCAACTATTCGTTTGCCCCTATACTATTTGAAAATAAAAAATACCGGCGCGACGTGAAAGTTATGATGTTTCACGTGCGTTTGATGTTTTTATGTTTGTTACTCAATCATGCCAAAACTGCTAAACGGATAAAATAATGTTATAACATTACCTCTTACAAGACAAAGTAGACTTGGCTTATTATGAAATAGTCAATTTTACTGTCTGTTTGACCATCTTGTATGATATAATACCTACTTGGACGCAAGTGACCATGTCGCTTAGTTCTCGAGCGATTTGCTCCGTTTCCTGGTCGCAGCGTTGAACTTATATATAAGTTATAGCTTATGCACCAGAATAACACATAAGCTAAAGAAATATAACTTTTGCACGCGATATGTTCTGAATTCCTCATGGACAAAATAACGGCGAGAGCTAGTATGCTACAAAAAATATTTGTAAAATCCGATATTGGCCAATCCAGCCCAACCATCACATGAGTACCGAGAACAACAGTATTCTCCTGCAGGTCAAACGGTGTTCGCCACACCAGCGCGTCTCTGCCAGACGCCAGCAACAGGACCAGCTCGATCATGTCCAACCAGTCCGCTGGCTCCTCCCTCACAGAATACTTCTCTGATGAGGATTACGATGAAGACGACGAAATTGATGGTAGGTAGTCAACAGTAATTACTGTTACATGACAGCGTCACCTGTCACCCACATGCCTAACTTAGTATTTAGTAATTCAGTACCGCGCTGTAAAGCGCGGCATGTGTCCACTGTCACGGGTGGCTGTAAAGCTTCTGAAACGTCGGGCTAGATAAATGATTAAATAAACAGTGATAAAATCCGTAAAAGTAGTTTTATTGTAATGACTAACATTCGCGTAAACTTAAGACATCAATATGTGTCAACGGTTCTATGTAGGCTAGGTTTTGGGTTTAACAGGGAACATAGTTTTCTATTGTTCGGATTCACGGATTTTGACGTGTTGTTAGATTCTTCTTGTAACGCGAGTGACAATAGGTGGTATCTACATTAAAATATTCTCAAGCAGTCAGATTTGATGTTTAATAATGCAATATTAAATTATTATAGACTTATATAGGTATCTATTCCCACTGGTACCAAATAACATTCCCATAATCATGACATTACGTAAAAATACATGACGAAAAACACCAAAATAATGCAAATCAGTGATATACTTACTTACACGTGGGATTCATATAATATTGAAGAGATCATATTTTTATTTCTGATATCTATGGTGCTTACATACATACTATACTTAAATAACAGAACGTCACTTCTGGCGTCGTTGGATAATAGTGTTGATTTTTGCAGAAAGAGAACTTCACAAGATCTTGAACTCCATGGAGGAGAAAGCTGGTCGGACATCGCTCTCGCTCTACCAGAGTTTCCGCAGGAGTGAAGGGGACGGCGAAGCTACTGGCAGTCTCAAACACGCTGCGACCAGGAAACGGAGCAATCAAATCGCTCGGGAACTAAGCGACATGGTCACTTACGTCCAAGTAGGTATTACATCATACGAGATGGTGAAAGAGACAGTAAAATTGACTATTTCATAATAAGCCAAGTCTACTTTGTCTTGTAAAAGGTATATGCTCGGCTACCTTTTGCTCATGTGGTATCGCCGCAAAGTGACAGCTATTTCGTGCTGTTACCTTTTATTTGCGACCCCGGGCCGTAGCCTGGTCGGCCTAGTTGTAAATTTAGCACTAGAAATCCCGCCTGAACATGAGCATTGATCAGATAATATATTTGTCCAGGCAATAAAGTTCCGCGGCCTAAACCCCATATCTCCCAGGAGTTCTATGAAGCAGACCAGCAACGTGACGAAGGAGAACTCCGGTGGAGCAGCTTGTAGCAGCTTCGAGTCCTCTGAGAGCAGCGACAGCACTGGTACAGTAAGTATACTTGCTATTTTATAGCTTTCTGCGTAAATTTGCGCCATTGACTACCTCATAGCTGTCTTACATAGCTCCATCACACACAAAACCACTGAAGCTAGCTTTGTAACTAACACTTTTATAGTCCCGACCATATTATTATCGGATCTAAATTAATTTAGTTTTCTAAAGGACCAAAGCGAAAACCTGTATCCGAGGATCACTTAGATAAAGGTATTCGCTTTGAACCAATGCGAAGCACATTGTGTCAACAGCAAAGATTGATGATACATGATTCATAGGACTATTATTTTTGTCCCACAAGAGGTTGCCGATATCCTGGACATTTTGCCAACATCCTCAACATGTTGCCGACGCAATTTGCCACATTGACCTACATTTTTCTCGTCAAGTGATGGTAGTCTCTGGAGCTTTCTTTTATAACCGTAGTCTCTCTTATATTCCCGATTTCCAGTTTGTTCTGGACACCACAAGTAAGGATTAACTAATCTAGTGGTCCTTGTTTGTTGCAGATGCCGGATGAAACCAAGTTCAAATTTAAATCTCTAAGTTTGATCTATGTCTCCACTTTCAGCAAGTAGCGCTGAGTCAACACTCTACGCGGGCCAGATGTCTGAACGCCCCAGCTCTACATCACCCCTGCTACAGATGCTCGTCAGTCAACGAGGCCATCGCTAAGAAGATCTGCAGGAAACATCCGCTCGCTCTCATCGCGCACACCGAGACACAACTCGTTCGAACTTATCCCGCCGGGTAAGTTCTGCCAATGTTTTCCAGTTAATTTCATGTACCTAGCAGAATCGAATTAACGATGGCCTTCATTATAGTGACAATTCATCCACGCAGGGCATATAACAAATGTAAGTACAAGTGTTTACGCAGACACAAGTGTTCATTCCCTTAATCCGTGTTGAGAGCAGTCCGACACAGTCGGAGAGAAATTTGAAGTGTAACACCGCCAACTGCCTGACTTGAAACAAACTGAAATATTAGTAGAAATTGCTTATTCTTAGTTGTGTGACATCTGTGTTCTAACGTGCGTACCACTAGACTACGAAACAGCACAAACTGGGTAGATGTCTCAAACAATTGCTGCATAAAGTATATGATTCAAGCCCAGGGCCTGTGGCCGGAAAACCCCTTTTGTTGATTGAGTCTATTTTAGGGAAACCCTATTGGAATCTTACCCAAATGAAAAGGTAACTTGTTGATAGTGTCATGCTTTCGATGTGAAAACAATTCTGAAAAAGTTATCCTGCTTCTGATGCGCTTACCCAATTATAATAAATACCCAGCATCATACAATTTATATAAATATACCGAAATTTTGTAAGAGGTAGTGCCATGATGCATATGAGGGGGCAGTGCCACGCTTGGTGCACGATATATATAAGGACTATAGCGTCCTAGACAACGGAATTGGGCCGGCATTACCGGTAAGGTACCTCTCGCTCACTATGTACCGCCGTAAAGTGACACCGACGGTGTCGCGTTTCTTCCTATTTGTGAGTAGCCCTTTAGTCGCCCTTTGGGGGAGGTGAAAAGGAGGGCAACGCATCGGCATAATTATGTCGATGTTCGTGGGTGGCGGTGGTCGTTGAAAGGCTCCGATTTCTCGTTTGTCCCCCTATACTATAAAAGGAATATAAATATTTGATCATTTACCATATTATGTATACTTTTTTATGCTTTTCCACGCATTATTTATTTCTATTTCTATAAAAACCTAATGAATATGTAAGATATAATATAATTTTCGAACTCGGTTAGTCCTTACCTGAATTAATTCTGTCGATTTGGTTAGCCGATTTAATTACGGGATTAATGGGGTTCTTGAAATCGAGTCTATGAAATATCCAATCAAATATCCCTTTAAGGGTAAGCTATTCCGGGCCCTGTCCAGGGCAATTTGGTTGGTTAACAAGCCCGACCACTCTCATCAGGAACGCGACAAGCGTTCAAATCATCAAGCGAACAAATGTAAGACAATAGTGGGTTGTCTTACAATTGTTCCTTTTGCCATCCACTGCATTCAAAAGACGAAGCTTACGGGGGGCGGATGTATGGATAAATGAATGGACATTTATTAACCCTATTTTGCAGCCTAAGAATAGACTCGTCCAACTTCGACCCAGTTACTTTCTGGTCTTGCGGCGTACAGCTGGTAGCGCTGAACTACCAGACGGAAGACGCTGCGATGGCTGTCAACGCTGCCATGTTTGAAAGCAATGGTAACGCGGGCTACGTGAAGAAACCCAGGGTCATGTGGGACCCTAATCATATAGCGTACAGAAGGTAATGCCAATATTTATCTTTTTCATATTTTAAGTGACATCAACAATAGTGGCTGATACACGAATCCTGGCTACGGTGACCAAAGTATATAAAGATTATGCAACTTCGCAAGATAATATTGTAATTAATATGTGCTGCCAGATACAGTTGCAACCGCTATTGCCTCATTTCACTATTCCGACGGGACGGCAGTCCAACATGACTCAGTCCCCTAAAGGACTGACACCACCTCAACAGAAGGGTTGGACTGAACCAAAAGACAACCTCGTTAACCTTGGGACAGTGCAATGGGGAGAGATTCCCAGCCTCGCCTCTTGTCCCGTGCGCTAAAACGCATCCTCCTCCATGGCCCCCTCTTCTTATAAGAGGGGTACAAATACCACCTCCTCCTCCTGCTCTTAAGTCCCCTCCTATTATAACAAGCGTACAGAGAAGAACACCCTCGGTTCAACTGGCTTCAGCCAGGGAGTCTTGGTATACCACAGGCTACTGAGCCCCGACAACAAAGGTGGGGACGAGGCCAAATCTAACTAAAAAACAATCCCGCATTGACAAAGTTTGAAGAGATCTATCCTATTCGCTACAATTATTCTACAAACGATACAGATAAAATTACCCAAAAAAAATTGTCATAGACAAGGCGAAATAGGTTTACCTATATACAACATAGCTTCAACCAATTCTACAAACATTATTTAGGTCTGTTTCACCTCTTCTTGAAGGAAATAAAAGAAAGTTACTTTCAAATCCATTATAAGGTGCTAACCTACTGGCTACTCAGCCACACTAGTTTTGATTGCTTGTTCAAATACGCAGAAGTGTATATTTTATTTGACACGCTATACCAATGTTCGCTTAAAAATTTGTGAATGGTCGTAAAAAAGTGTGCCAGCTCTTACTGTAGTTTACTTCCATGACGCTGGTATGAGTCGAAGATGTGGAACAGAGGTAAAGGGTAAAGCATAACACCAGCGTTACGCTGAATCGCGGTTTCATACTACTCGTAATAATTCTTTCATACCAACGGCCCTAAATTGAAGCCATCTCCTATCATTATGATCAAACACGTGCTGACAATTAATTTTCATTAGCTCTTCTCCGCTCACCGTTCAACGTACAACGCAGTAGACGGACGAATGTGCCCCAGGCCCATGTTATGGGTGGATCTGGGGGATGTGTGTGGAGATATGGTGAATTTATGAGACATTTATGCTGATGTTGCATTCGGTGGTAATCAATGGCCCGCGACGCGGCTTTTTGCGTAAAAATGCGGTACCTCTTTTTTTTGTGTTTTCGCAGGGAAAACGCTTTATGCGACGTCCTATCAGCCCTGGGTGGGCCGGAAGGTTGTAAGCGTGTGTTAGACTCAACACTACCGTCTAAAAACCACAGTGGAGTGTCCCGGATCTATCAGCGGTAGGATACACCGGCGACAAAAGAAAATTGGTTGAATATCCATTTCAGGTTTAACCCAGTGGATAAAGAGTTCGACGGCATCCACGCGGCGCACCTGACGCTGTCCGTGATATCGGGACAGTACGTCGCGGAGAACGTGTACTCGTTCTACAACGCGTACGTGGAGGTGGAGATCCTGGGGGTGGCAGCCGACTGCAGGAAGATCAAGACGAAGGTCACCAGGAGGAACGCTTTGAACCCTATATGGAACGAAACTTTCACGTTTAAGGTTAGTGTAGAAAGCTGGGATACCGTGACCAAATTAGAAAGAAAGAAAGTCAGAAAGAATTTAAGACTTTTTTTTTATCTCTCATCATAATCATATTAGGCAGCGATGCAGATGAATTATATTTGTAGTTTATTATGCGGACGTTCCCCCGGTCACACCTATCCGGTTAGGCAGCAATGCAGCTTGGCACTACAGAAATTTCTAGTTCGCTAGCGATCCGCCCCGTTTTCGCCCGTGAATAACAGGAGCTAAGTTATATCCTGAAACCTTTCTCGGGAATCACTCTATTCATGGGGAGAACCTTACGTAAATCCATTCAGTAGATTTGTAGAAAATCGATCACATACAGACAGTCAGCTTTGGTGACTCTTATATGTAAGAAAATTACGAGGACAGTGTTTTTACTGCTCTATGCTGACAGAAGTGTCCAGTGCAGCATCATCGGTTACTATAAGACACGTCGGGCGGCCGTCTCGGTAAGATTGACGTAGATAAGGAGGGGAGAACAGACTCCCCCTCATTTACCACAGATGACAAGGGTTTATACCGATACTTATTTAATATTAGCTAAAGTAGCTATTATTAACTAGGAACTATTATTTCGTACCGAGGCGACGGGCCCACTCTCTCCCCGTCTCTAGGGGGCGTGACGTAGTTCACGCGTGACACCTAAAGTTGAGCATGTATTATCCTGGGGAATGCGGATAGTGCATCTCCTTATGTGCCGAACCAATGGACCTCCAACTAAACTTGAAGTCTTTCATTACCAGGTAAATTTTCCCGGCTTGGCGTTCGTCAGGTTCGAAATATACGACGCGGATACAAACTACATGCTGTCCCAGCGAGTGATCCCGCTTCAGTGTCTCCGGCCAGGCTATAGACATGTTAGATTAAGGTGACATTATATTTTTACTAATAAGGGTATTATGAGACTAGCGATTCAGCGAGCGGATTCAGTGCGAAGCGGGTGCGCATCGAATGCATTAATTTGAGAAGACGTAGTGATATATTATAAATAATTCCTTACTTTTTAAGTGACTGCCTCGTGTTCTAGTTAGTGATAAGCATGTTCAATCACTGTTGTGAGGTCGTGCGTTTAAGTCCCGTGTCGGGCCATAGTGTTATTGTGATTTATCAACTTCCAATACTTTCCGCAGTCAGGGGATTGACGGTGTTACATCTTGTGCCTCGGAAAGCACGTTAAGCCGTCGGTCCTGCGCCAGATTTCTCTGTAGTCGTGTCGGATTGCCATGCCATTGGAATAGGAGAATGAGGGATCAGGGCAGTATATTTGGCTTGCGCACACACTGTGCACAATAATGTGTCCAACGAAGGTGGCAAGTCTCTATAGAGATGGACACCGTGGCCGAAATTCGGCTAGGATGACATGATATGACTTTGTAAGCATATAAAGTCGCCTACCAAAACACAATATTTTATTTCGCTTGTTTAAATATCCTATTACATTCTATCGCATAACGAAGTGTCGAGCAAAAACTAAAAGTGTTAGTCTAGACTGTGGTTTTATCTGTAATGTGTGTTTTGAAATTATCATCAATTCGCAGATCACCGACCAACCAGCCGTTGAACATGGCGTCCCTGCTCATATTCTCCCGCTGTTCCGAGGAGCTGGCGGGGGAGAGCTGCCACATAGACGCCGAGCCGGGTTCCCCGACGCAGCGACGCAAGATCCACTTCCTAATGGTGCACGCGGTCGTCTTCCATGAGCCCTACTCCATACTGAAGGTCACCAACGATACCACCACCACAGAGGTGAGGTTTTGTCCATTTTCTAGCGTACTCATTTAATAGGGCAAACCAGCAACGATAATAGTCTTATTTATACCGATTCGGATGAAATTTTACGAACACAGATCACAATCTGGAATAATGATACTACTAAATGATATGCACTGTTAGAATTGAATAACGTTTCTGATTATGCCCTTGGCGGGAACCAAATGATTTTTTTTACATATTTTATAAAAAGCGTTGTTACCTTTGTGTGTGGAACCCTAAAAATGGTCTTGACTCGTGATCCTTTTTGGAAATTAAACCTATTCCGTGTCAATTTGACAAAAAAGTGTAACATGAAGCCTGTCACCATATATTAATTTATAAGCGTGATCGTGGGTTTCAAATTTGTTAACAATAAAAAAGTGGTTTATTATTTCAGACGTCTTAACACAAAAATATAATATGATTTTTTTCCGATGACAAGGCGAGGACACCATAACTCTGCCTACCTCACCTATTCCACTTCAGGGAAGGCGACACATCACAAGGCGGCGTGGGATTCCTCGTGAATAAATCCCTCGTAGGCAACCTCATCGAAGTCTCTAGGGTGGCGTATCTCATACTTAAAGTCAATAAGAGGTACAGCCTTACAGTGATACAAGTATACACACCAAACTCGACACATTCCGATGGCGACGTGGAGACAACCTATGAAGATGTCTCAAAGGCCTTACATAACATTTGTGCGGCCCACTTCAATGTTGTTATGGGGTACTTTAATGCCAAGGTAGTAGGGAGTACGACATAGTGTCGAATCCAGTCTGGGACCACATGGGGTCGGAAGTCGAAATCGCAGGGGGCAAATGATGGAAAACTTCCTCGAGAAGGAGGGCCTCTTCTTAATGAATTCCTATTTGAAGAAGAAACCCTGTTGGAAGTGAAAATAGACTCCGTGACCAACAGATTTAAAAACAGGAGTGATCAGAGGCTCTCTGAGTATTGACTTCCGACGCGAGCATGTTCCATTAGTACATGCTCGATACTCCGACCTACCTTCTGACAAACCTTTTCGAAGCCTGCCATAATTTTTCGGAACCTACCGTAGGTTCCGAAAAATTCCAACTGGAATTAAAAAACCGTTCGATGCCCCAGATATGTCGAAAACTACTATGAAAATTAACGAGGTCATGAGTGGCGTGATTGATTGCATGCGGGAAGTGGGTGAAGGATATTGTAGGAGTAAGTATATGAGCAGGAGAGCTAAACTCTCAGATGAGACGCTTGGACTTTTAACATGAGAAAACGCAGAGCAAACGAAGATATTACATCTGCCGATGTCAAGTTTCTTTCAAATCGAATCCGCCAACTGATACGCCGAGACCTTCGCAGCTCAAATAGGCATTGAGTTACTGAAGCGACTCAGCTGAATAGAGGGTCATAGGCTTTTGTGTAGAAGCTTGGAATAAGTCATCTGCCAAAGGACTGATTCTGGGGTTACCGTTTCGTCTAAGCCTGAGATCTTATCTGAGATCGAAGCTTTCAATAGCAAGTTGTATACGTTACACGCTCCTTATCCCGATATCCTAAACAGCAATACGCGTGCAAGCCTAACACGACATTTGTCAATTTGTCAGTCGATCCGCCGGATGTCAGCTTGAGTGAGATTAGTCTGGCTCCTCTTACGCGGCTTAAAGGGGAAAAGCTCCGTGGAGGGACGGAATTACAGTCGAGCTTCTTAGAGCAGATGGTGAACCTGTATTTAGAGCTATAAAAGATTTTTAATTTCGTCCTTTGGCGGGGCGTACCTCTCAGGGCATGGCTTGGAACTGACGTTGTGCTGTTTTTAAGAAGGGTAACAAATCGCTTCTTCAAAATTACAGACCAATATAACTTCTTGGCCATATTTAAAAGTTGTTCCCAAGAGTCATGACGAATCATCTCACCACGAAGCTTGTCGAATTCCAGGCACCGGAGCAGACTGGGTTTCGCAGAGGATTTAGCAGCAAAGACCACATTTTCACCATACCCTTATAAGTAGTTGTACCAAAGACACATGAATACAACCAGCCGCTGGGCCCTGCCTTTGTGAACTATGAGAAAGCTTTTGACTCTGTCGAAACCTGGGCTGTTCTGGAAACTTTACAGTGATGTCAGGCGTTCATTGTGATAAGCCTACGTCCAGCAGTGGACCAATAAGGGCTGATAATGATGATGAGTGTCCCCTACATTGCAGGTGATTGTACCGTCACGACCGGTGAGAGACCTCTCGCTCACATGATGCCTCTGCAAAGTAACGTCTCGTGCTGTTTGTGGACACCATGGCCTATTGAAGACAAAGAGGGCATGCCATAACAACTACGCGGATGTCTATGGACATCGGTAATCATGTTATGGATATCCATAAATGTTTATGACAATCTCTTTCCAAATGCCAACAAAATTTTTACTATTAGGCAATAGCCCAATGCCTGACCAAGGCCGGCGTGTGCCGTTCGTCTCGCGGCAGCTACGTGATGGTGGAGGAGGTCCCGTCACGGACGCCGACGCAGAGAGTGCTGGCGCCTCACGAGCGGGTGCTGAAAGCGGCCACGTCCAGGCCCGGAGCGAGGCTACTGCTGAAACGTGTTGGCGATGACCCCAGCAGCCGAGCTTGGTTGACCAGCATAAGGTAATGATAACAATACTAAAAATTTGGAAGTAGGAGTAGTAAGTCATGGTGCAAGACACTTCATCCTCCTGTGCAACCGAATTGGGCGGTCACGACCCGGTAAGCACCTCTCACTCACCTGATACCGGCGTAAAGTGACAGCGTCGCCGTCGCGTTTCGTTCGGTTTGTGAGTAGCCGGTGGCCCATTGGGGGCTGATAGGAGGGCAACGCATCTGCGTTACAATCATGCGAATGTTCATGGGCGTCGATAGTCATCAAAAGACTTGTTTGGGGGCAAGCTTGCTATAAAAAATGTAATAACTACTTGTTTTCCTGATAAAATAATAACCATGTTACTTTTTGAGGTGACCATGTATTTTTTCATTTTTTCCATTTCGTGTACTTGTTTTGCGACTTACCAGTGGCCTTTTGGGATTGGATCTGAGGAGAAATATTCGCATTTCTACAGGCTACGTCTCAGCGTAGTCTGTAAGTGTGCGAATATTTTTGTATGATCTTTGGGTGTTGTTTTAGTAAAAGGAGACATTAAACGAGTTTGACCGTACAATGGTGGTCATCTACCTTAAACACCATACCACCAACCATAAACATTAACACAAAATACTTTGTAGGTTTAAAAAGGAGCTTGTCGCCCTGTACAACAAAAAAAAAACGAAGAAAAGATAAAATAAAACCTTTTTCCAGATCCGCGTCCACCGACAGATCGAAGGACCAGTCGGTGCCCTCGGACGACGAGTCCAGCGCGCACGAGGAGCCCCGGAAGCCTCCGGACAGCTTCCTGGTGTGCGTACACAACGTGTGTCATGAAATACCCTACGCCATACTGAAGGTAACAATAACAATACCTGTGGACTTACCACACCACGTGTTACTTTTTAAATTTATAAAAACATTAAATATACATTTTTGTGTAGTANNNATTCGAACCTGCGGCATCTGACGTAACACGCACGTAACCGCCACGTCACCAAGTGAGCCAGCCGTTCGTACATCGGAGGGTAACTTCTATCTATGTTCCGAACTCTCTTCTTTTATAAACGCGACTACTTTTGGCACAGATACAGAATCTGAAATAACATAAACATATTATAGTTTTGTATTTTTCTTAAATTAGAGTCTAGCAGTCGGTAAACCTTTCGTCCACTTCAACTGTATACATCTTCGGGAAAAGAGCGTTTTCTATCCATTTATCTCCCTAAACTAGAAGACATAAAACCTCCGCTAATTCGATAAGCTACTGTGGCAAATACAATAGCACCGTCAACAGTAAGTAGGTCCCTCCGAAAAAAACCGTACATCTCTAAACCTGCGTAATTCTTATATGATAATGTATTATTTTCTGCCTGTTTGCTCATTTGTGTAGTAGCAAGCATGTTCACCCATAGATAATGATGTGTGTTTGAACATGCTTGATAGGTTAGACCAAAAAGCATGTTCCGGAGTCAGGAAATAGGTTTTTTGGAGCTGAATTTCTACCCTGATAAAGAAGACAAGCACAGTACAGCTTCAAGATTGTTATGAGTGCTCTTCGAGTGACGACGCCAGGTTTGGCATCGATAAAGAAGTCGACCCCCCGCTTTCCCGCATCCAGGGGGCCCTCTGGGTACGTCATTCCCCGACTCTAACGACGGGGGCTACTCGCAGACAATAGTTAAAATAGCCTAGATGCGTGATTAACTCATGGAGATGAAGGGAGATGGCTCATCCTTCTGTGCCAAGTAGGACAAGTTTAGTCGATGATCCAGCGTCTGAGTTATACTCCTTCATATTAGATGTCCCATTGGAATAGAGAGTGCACATATCTATATACAGACTTATCTATAATAGAGAGTAGATAGAGCTATTCCCAAGGAAGGTTTTAATGTACCTATAACTTGACGTCTGTTATTCGAACGACGTCAGACGAAGCCGGGGCGGATTGCTAGTTGTTATTATATACTTATTTAGAATCGTTTTCCAGGTGCCTCTCAGTGCGACTGCTGCTTATGTCATCTACCAGGCACTGACTAAAGCGAGATGTCAAGATGATCCAAGAAGGTATGATACTAGCCGTAGAGTAACTCACTTTAGCCGTAAACCGATTTCCTCTCTGATGTTCGATATTTTTGTAATAGTGATTTCGTGAATGGGACGGAAAGTGTAACTGGAGAAGAGCGATATTTGATTTGAATATGGAATTATTCGAATATTTTAGTGTTTCTTAATACTATAGGATTAACATCTGTTTCAATATAATATTTCGTTTACTAGTAGGATAATTGTCATGTCACAGACCATATGCGTTAACTTTAAGTCTCGTTTATTTTATTTTATCATCCCGTGTAGATGTTTAGTCATGAGCAGAAAACTCTAACGCTACTGCGGACTCTCGCACTAGTTTTCCATCTCCTTTCAAACTGTAGGTCTATGTATAGTCACAGAGAGACATTCCTACTTTTTCTTAATTTATTTAATTTTCTTCTACTCCTTAGCGTATCGATGACAATTAATTCCCTGCAGTCCTGATAATGCTAGGCTAATTTTAGCTCCCGCGCGTGATCTGCCCCCCTCGTTAGAGAGGGGAGGCGAGAAGACCCGTTACCCTCGGCCAAGATAATAATAGTTACTTAAGCTGATGTCAAATAACTATCGGTATCCTTCCCATCTGCGGGAAGAGGGGTTTTATGTCCCCTTATCGACAACAATCTCACCTAGACCGTCGCCTGATGTCTCTTGTGGTAACCGATGAAGCTGCACTGGAAACTGCCGTCAGCATAGAGACTGCTCTATGAAATGACACTTAACACATTGTCATTTATGAGACCTTGCTACAGATGGCAGCCAGCGCAGGATTCCATGTGGTTCATGAAATGTTAAAACAATATATAAATAAATAAATAAATAAATAATCATTTATCCTGCAAAAAATTACATATATCCACAGTACATAAAAGGACAAATATAAACACATCTAAATTTAAGTAGACCTTGCAGAAATGGTCTCAAGCTCGACATTGCTGGCTGAGCTGTCAGTGCTGGGCTTCCGCTTGAACCATCAGGTGACCACACAGATACACCAAGACTAAATTTACTCAATTGAATATACACAATCATTATTTAGGGCCAAGTTTTTTTATAACGACAACGCATGATCAGCATAAATAATAGCGGCCCTATTGGGTTGCAACTAAGCAATGACACTGCCTTTATAAAATATAATAAAATACAATATTATCAGTTTTCACACTTTCGACATTTAAATCGACCTAAAAGTGAGGACGTTAAAATTGTGGCGAATAAGGATTCCAAACACAATTTATTACCCTTCATAAGTTAGCGAGCAGTCGGAGTTGATTTTGTGATAGCAACGCCCACAAACATTCGCGTAGTTGCAGTTAGTTTCTCCGGTATTGTCGTCCGAATGACGCCCAAATGCCGCAATGGCGAGATACGTTTAGGCACTCAAACAATTCATACTGTCTATTAGTCATAGAAGTCCCCGGATCTTTCAGCAATCGGGTGCAAAGTGTAATTTTTTTATAGTAGAGGGGGCAAACGAGTAATCGGTGTCATTGTACGACTACCGACGCCCATTAAAATCCGCATAATCCCTCAGGCGTCAATAGATTTTTTTTTAGTTTCATACCGTGAAGTTTCTAAAATTATACAAAATCAATGTTTATTATGAAAAGTCGAAAAGGAAATATAACCTGTAACAAATACAATTAGTAATTTATTGGCCTTTTAAATATTTCCTCGATAACATTCATACAACTAACCGGTATGATTTTAGATTAACAATTGTGGCGGTAAAATTTAAAAGTATATTTTACCTAATTATCTTTATATTTAGATTTGTATCAAATTTTTCGAAGATGGCATGTTGTACTTGTACAAATAGGATACACGAGTTTTTTTAGTACAGTATAGGGGGACAAACGATCAATCGGAGCCTTTCAACGACTACATCTCTCTCATGAACATCTGCATAATTATGCCGATGCCCTCCTTTTCACCTCCCCCTCAATGGGCCACCGGCTCCTCGTGGACCGCACAAAACGCGACACCGTGTCACTTTAGGGCGGTGACAAGTGTGCAAGAGGTACTTCCCCGGTCGTGCCGGCCCAATTACGTTGCATACGAGGAGGTAGTGCCATGCCTGACCACCTCCTCCTATGCAGCAAGGCACTACCTCTTACTAAAAGAGTTAGTTTAATTATACAAATTTTCTATCCAATGAATAGGGCTGTCACGTAGTATACGTGCGAACATGCGATTGTACACAGACGGTAGCCCCTCTACTTATCCCTCGGGGCTGCAGTAAGGGGTACTTTACCCTTATTTAAAAAGCTTAGGTTTTATGTAGACATTACATGTTATGCGAACATGTTAAATTACAACATCAAATCGACAATACCGTCGATGTAACCTATTCACGTGCAATGTTACTATGATAAGTACGACATGGAGGCGTTTCCAGATTCGCGCTGGTGGAGGAGCTGGAGTGGGGGGGGCGGGCCGGCGCCGCTCCGCAGCAGCGCGCGCTGCATGATGACGAAGTGGTCTACTCAGCACAGGTATATTGTGGATACATCAGAACATCTTAGCATTTACTGATTCGCATCACTAACCGCTCATCTGTATAGGACTAAACAGCTTGGAGAAATTAAAAAATATTACTAGAAGTAGATATAGCATCAGCCACTGACCTGGGCTAGTGATAAGCATGTTCAGTCAGCGAGAAGTCCCGGACTTCTTCAATTTTAGGGACGTCAGACAGATAACATATACAACATTCATAGAACGCTAACACTTCCATTGGTGCCCACTTAAAGGCTCTTCTCTCCAAAGATGCACAACATTTCTGTGTTTCATTCTGTGCCGGGAGGGAATACGGGCACCGAGGTGTTACCTCATAACTCCGCTTGGGTCGCAAGGGGATCACTATCCCCTCGGTGTAGGGGTCCGCATTGCTGCGGATTTCCACAAGTGCGAGGCCATTTACGACCTATGGGGCTCAGAGGGGAGGCAAGGCCTTGTTAAGGCCTATGTGTTGTGTGGTGTGTTAGGTTTGTAGATGACACTCCAGCTCGTATGGCCTTCAATAAGGAGTGTCTTCGCTCTACCGCTATCGTCCAGGAATGACGCCACAGGTCTCACAATATTAGCGCCCTCCTATACTTGTGACCATCTCTCACCGGCAGCCCCCAATGAACAGTGGATTCAGCTGTCTTTCGTCGTTGAATAAGGGCTCGCTAAAACGACTTGTCCTTGTCGTGTTGTCGAAACAACATAAACGATGTTACATTGCAGGCGAGTTGGAAGACACTGGGGAGGTTCGTGCTACAGGAGAAGGGGAGCATCGCCCCCCTCCCGCGGCACCGCGCGTGCATAGCGCGGATACAGCGGGGCTTGAGTATGACGAGGGGAGCTATCACCGGTAAGTCTTCCAGTAGGAACTGCAAGTATGCAGTACACTTTACAAAACTGCACGTGTTAGGTTAGATCCGACACGCGACTGGAGCTAACTATGAATTAAGTGTTCGTGTGACACAGTAACGCTCTGGGTAACGCGCTCGTAGCTGGTCACTGTATTCGTCCTCTCTACGTTTCCACAGCATAGTTCAAGTCCGGATTTATATCCGGACCCGGATCCTATGATCCGGATAGAAAATATAAGTAAAAAGTAACTTAACTTTACTTTATGCACTAGTGGCTATGCGATGTTGTTTATTCGCGCCTCTCTCCCTTGCCACTACAGTAATATATAGAAACCTTATTCTCTCTCTTGCAATGTAACGTATATCACTCTCTCAACTTCCGTTGGCTTCGTTTTCGTAACACTTCCACACGTTCGCCAGCTTACTCCCCATGTCGAGCGTAAAGAAGTTTTGCTTTTTTATAGCATAAGGAGGCAAACGAGCAATCGGAACCTTTTGGTGACTACCAACGCCCGTAGACATTCGCATGATTGTAACGCCGATGCGTTGCCCTCCTATCATCCCCCCATCCAATGGACATTTTTAATTACTTCTCCAAATAATTTTATAAGTTTACCTTAATTTGTTACAGCAAGCACTGGCCTACCTCTGGGTGGGTACATCTCTGCTGATGCGGTGGACGGGAAGACGCCTGTGCAGACGGCGTACAGTGACCCCACACATTGCAGGTACAGTCTACAAGTCATTATCATTAACAGCGAAATCGTCGACAAACACATCTTCATAGCAATTATCTCAACGGAGATATTGTTATGAGGATGTGTTGTTTTTCATCCCTTCCTCCCCTCTAATTAGATGGCTGCGTGCATCGCACAAACCATACGAAACGCCACAGTGTAAATGTTACGTTAATGGGGTATTATGTGTGCGAGAGGTACGATAGTACATCGTGGAGGAACCTCTCGCAGCCGCTTCTTAACCAGCACTTATTTTACGGCAGTGTTATGTGAGCGACTTTCCACATCATCATTATCAGCCCTTATCGGTCCACTGCTGGGCATAGGACTCTTTCAATGAACGCCAAGACGACATATTCGTACATTAATTACTCACACATACGTTTACTTACAACTGCACGATTTTACAGCATAGGCGGGCAAATAAGCAATCGGTCGGAGAGGTACCTTTCCGGTCCTGCCGGCCCAACCCCGCTGTAAAGCAGCATGGCACTACGTCTTACTATTTCTCGATAATATTTTTTATGGAAGGAGGGCAACGCATCGGCATAGTAATTATGTGGATGTTCATGGGCGTCCGGAGTCGTAAAAAGCCGCCTATTTTATAAAAAAAAATAAGCTGTTAATGTCGGCAGTCGAGCTATGAAGCAATCCCGGTTTATATATAACCTGACCGGTTTTAATTTCGAGCATGGTCACTCATGATAGATTGACAAGGAATGAGGAAATTGAACGTATGACTTATGGCAGCGAAGAGACCAATTCGGAATCAATTTAAATTCCGGTTCGGCTGTCCGTAACTATTGAGGTCAGTGATATGGCTAATGGACACCTTAGTTTTTAGGGTTCCGTAAGCAAATGTTAAAAATGGGACCATATTATTAAGATTTTCCTGTCCATCCTTCTCTCTGTGACCAGGCTGTATCTCATAAACTTTGATAGTTTGACAGTTTAATTTTCGCTCACACATGATGCACTTCTGTTGGCACTATAACAGAAAATATAAAAAAGGTAAATTAAAATTAGCAAAAAGAACCATATCAAACTTATATTTCTATGTCATTTTATATGAAATGAGAGTAGGCGCCCGCAAAGTATAAGTTTGTCAACTGTTACAAGTTATCACACTAGGACTATACTTGTGCTATTATACTTGCCGTCGGCTTACGTACGAAAATCCTCGGTTCCTATATACCGTAAACTCCTCTGACCACGGTCACTGTTGACTCCTGTGTCCACGTTCACTGTAAGGTCCTGTGAATATGATCACTATTAAATCCTGTGACAGAAGGCTCCTTCCAGTAGTATTACTGTCGTAAGTCTTTTTAGAAGTATTGTTGTGCACCGATAAAAAAAAATTATATAAATAATTGAAAATAAGTCACTTTATTGTAAGTTCTTACCCATATATACTGATGACCGCCTGGCACAGATGGAAACCTGGCGGTTAATATTACGCCAGAGGCCTAGGCGGGATTCGAACCCACGACGGGTTCGAATCCCGCCTAGGCCATGGATGTTAATAAATGTACTTTATGCATTTCTACAATAAAAACTGTATATATATATATATATATACATATGCTGCTGTGCTGTGTGGCCGAAGAATACCCCCACCATCAATCCAAGCCCGGGGTGACGTAGAAGTCGTCAAAGGGCAATAGCCTCTTACGATCTAGGAAGCTTCAGCAACCTGGTTTTTTGGTATCCCGTCTGCTTCATAGTGATAGTAAAGTAGACGTGAGCACCGGACGGCGTTCGCGCCTAGTGATGGCGGTACCATCAATCGAATCGGCGACAGGCAGCAGTGGCGCCGGTCCGAAACCTATTCTGCGATTGCCAATCCGCCTGCTCAGCGTGGCAATTATAAGCATTAACCTCATATCGACGACAGCAATAGAATTCGGTCCCTAGTTGCCCGGTAGTTCCACTAGTCCTAGCCATGGTAGCGGCCACGGTAACGGTGGAACAAGGGGTGCTCGGTGAAGGATACCATAGGAGTAAGTATACGAGCAAGAAAGCTAAACCCTCAGATGAGAAGCTTGGACTTATGAGGGAACGCGGAGCACACGAAGACGTTACGTCTGCCGATGTGAAGATCCTTTCTAAGAAAATCTGCAAACTAAACCTGGAAGAAGTCATCTGACAAAGGTTAGGACTAATTCTGGGGTGGCCGTTTCTTCTAAGCCCGAGATCTTATCTGAGATCGAAGCTTCCCATAGCAAGTTATATACGTCGCCCGCTCCTCATCCCAATATACTGAACAACGATCCGCATGCAAGCCTGACACGGCATTTGTCAGGCGATCATCCGGACGTCAATTTGACTTAGATTAGTCTAGCTCTTGCGCAGCTTAAAGGGGGAAAGGCGGGGAAGGACAAAATTACAGTCGAGCTTCTTAGGGTAGGACGCGAACCTGTACTACGAGAGCTAAAAAAAGATTTTCAATTTTGTCTTGGAAGTGACGTTTTGTTTTTTAAGAAGGGTGACAAATCACTTCTTCAAAATTACAGACCAATTTCACTTCTTGGCCATATTTGCAAGTTATTTTCAAGATTCTTGATGAATCGTCTAACCACAAAGCTTAGCCACCGGAACAGGCTCGGATTCGCAGAGGATTTAGCACCATGGACCACATTTTCACCATAAGGCAAGTTGTACAAAAGACATGAGTC
>JAFELO010001484.1:146967-164539 GCA_017140195.1 Eumaeus atala
CCCCCGAATAACAGCTCTGACCTCCTTAGTGGTCCCACGTAAGGTGCAGCCAACGCATTTTTTTATCATTCGTAGTCAACATTTGAAAAGTGGACTTTTGAACCCGCAATTACTTACTACATTACATTTTAGTATTGCTTGGTCCGTGACATCGGGAATATAAATGGCATAAAATTCAAAGGGGCTAGTCTAGGTGGTAACTAGTCCCCTTCATGGTTCAAGCCTTGTCGTGGCGGTGGGGCTCAGTAGGCTGGGGTGAACCTTGACACCTCGGGCAAAGCCAATTGAACCGGAGAGGCGGGTGCTGTTTGTACCCGTCTTATAAGAAGGGGGTACAAAAAAGCAAACTGAAGCAACGCGTTTGCGCACGGGGTAAGGGGCGTAGATGTCAACCTCACCCCGTTGCACTGTGCCCAATTTGTTGGGGTTGTCCTGTGCTGTGGGACTAGTCGTCTAGGTGCCCTGATGATTTGTTGTTCCGGGGTACCTCACCAAAGGCGGCAGTGATGGCTCTAGCGGTGGTTTTCTTGGATACCCAACACTACGAGGTGCCGCGAGCCCTACACACACCACTGGACCCCACCCAGGGCCGGTGAAGGCGTGTAAATGTAACTAGTAACAAGTACCCAGCGCAGAACTGAAAAACCACGCCGCCGCACCGACCGGCACGACACGACACGCAAACCACTTAGAAATCGATCGATAATATTGCTTTGTTGAATTTATGAGAAATTCTTAGTTGTGAAATTATTTTCAATAACATTGGCAAGTAAACACATAAAACATTGTTTTGTTAATGCTTATCGATATTCAATGACGTGGTTTTTATTATTATATAACTAATTTATGTAAATTAATTAACTGTAAAAGGTACAGACAGAGAAATTAGACGTATTAACGACTTCACGGAGGTGTAACAGCAACAGGACCCGGGCCGTTATTGAAAAATGAAAAATCCCAATAACACTTTGTTCCGACACGTGAATCGAACCCGGGACCTCACTACTGTGGCTGTACATGCTTACCACCAGACCACGAGGCAGTTAGAGCTCCCTAGTACCCAGTATGGAGTTCTTTTCTATGATACTAAAGACGTTATCCGCGCTATGTTCTCGAGAACGTGCGAGGAGTGTGTACCGCACGGAAATGATTCTAAATCACAGGAGACAAAGATTTTTTCACCGCCGCTCGTGATGAGTGCATAAATTTTAAAACTCAAGTTCCAACAGAATCAGGTTTGAACCTGAATAACTTCAGGTATCTTATCCGGTAAGCCTCCGCAGCGGATCATTTTACATTTTTTTATAGTACAGGGGGCTAACGAGAATTCGGAGCCTTTTTACAACCACCGACACACATGAACATCCGTTGCCCATCTTCCCTCCTCGCCTCCAATGGGCCACCGGCTAATTACAAAGTTCTATTATACGATATAATTAGTAGCTGCGCGGAAAAGTATAGTGGTACTAACCCAACAATAGACAAAAAAATTTAAAGCTTATTTTTAAAATATGTCCAACTTAATTTTTAACTCTAATATCCTCAATAAACGACTTCAAATCTATGAAAAAATGAAATATATTTTGATCCAAATGTTAACAATCCGTTAAAAATCCATCACGCCGTTCAGGCAGCAGAGAACATATATACACACATACACTAGAAAACGTTACTCTACTGAGTCCGGACACAGACGAGTAATAATACTTTAATCGCTATGCTCACACCTAATAATAACAATGACGTCCTAGCCGAATTTCGGCTGCAGCGACCATGTCTATTGGGCGCTGATCTGCGCAGGACATCGGCTACAGCGACCATGTCTATTGAGCGCTGATCTGCGCAAGACATGTTATAATAGTTGCATCTGTACCTAAACACGTTGATTCATTTAAACGAACCCAGACCTATAAGTATATTACCGTTCCTACGTGATTTCCTCAAGGCTCTATTTTATGACCAGTCTGTTTAAATTGTATTCGGCAAACACAAATAAAAAATTGTAAGTATTATTTGTATGGCGATGACTATTGCATTATCTATTACCGAAGGTGTGCACCTTCGGTAATAGATAATGCAAGAGTAAAACTAAATGAAGATCTCGAGCGTAAAGTTACCTGGTCTAAAAGCTATTGTCTCCTAGTCAATCCCAAGGAAACAAAATATGTAGCATTTGGTAACAAATATCAATATCATAACTTTTGTCCATAAACAAGAGTCATGCTCGAAGATATGTAGCAGAATGACGAGTATTGATCGTGTATATGAAGCAAGATATCATGGTCTGCACATGGACTGCGGCCTGATGTTGCAAATCATTGAAAACATGCTTATAACACGATACAAAATTGTTTTTATAAACTTAAAGTACTTTATCAAGTTAAATCATATTTAAAGTAGGAATTTCGGATCCGGCTCGTTGAATCGCTTGTGCTGTCAAAACTATATTGTATGGACGCGATCGTCACTGGTTCTCGGATTTTAGCACGAACACAAAAACTGATAAAAAGAGTCCAGAGTGCTTGTGCCCGTTACTGTTTCGATATACGGCTAAGGGCTCATTTGTTGTTGTCAACGCAGATGCGTTGCCCTCCTATCACCCACCTGTCATGTGACACCATGTGTCAACAAGCGTGCAATTCTTAAAATGAAACATCGGAGCAAAAATCACTTGGCTTGCTTACTATTCAGAGTTCTAAAATATGAACAGCCCAGGTATCCTCATGATAAGTTGACGTGGATGTTGAAGCACAGAGTCCGTGGGTCTCGCCAACGTGCGAAGCTGCTTTCGATACAACTTCAATATTCAGCGGCGTTCAGACGGAGTGGTCGCTATGCAGCAAAGGCTGGGGCAATAATATCCGCCGCCGAAAAGATACCTGCAAAATATACATACATGTAGATTGAGACTAATAAATATATTTACGAACACCAAAATAAATAGGAGGCATTTAAGCTAGTATCGATTAGTGCTATTTAGTTTACATCTAAAAATCTATTTCATGATAAAATATTCTTAGTAACCTAACCTTACTGTTGTCCGGGCCGACGCATGTTGATATTTATATTCCATATAAATTATTTCCATAATTATATGTCTTACGTCTTTTATTTTTTACTGAGACATCTTTGTTTGTTTGTAATCATTCCAAAAATTATTAAACTATGTCCTTTGTGAATTGTGTTTTTTTAAATCTGTTTATTTATTTTTGCTATGTTGTTGTTTTTTGCGCAGGTCATGAAGCTACGTGTACTTTATCCTATGCAATTTTCAACATAAAGCGTGTATTCGCTTTGTTATCTCACTAAATGGTGCCATCTGAAGACCAGTGCTGCTAGAAATCAGCTAAATAATGAGTTGGAACCAATTTGTGACACACCGCAGTTAAATGTTTAAGTATTTCCATGTGTGTGTGTGAATGTTTGTTGGCTAAAAAAATATTCTTACTATTATTCATAGGATGCACAAGTGTCTGGGCAGGTACAAGTGCACTATCTATTACTTCATTCTCCATTCCGACGGTAATCTGACACGACTGGAGAGAAATCAGGCGTAGTAGGCATCCTAAAAAGCCGTTAATTTTCAGCATAAAAATAAAATAGACCATATAATCTATAACTCTGCTACGCTCTATCTTAATCCGTACAGCAGTATTTGCGTGGATGAGAGAAACTCGCAAACTTTCGCATTTGTAATATTTGTATGTAACAATATCTATTTTTCAGACGGGTGTCCAGCGCGCCCCTGGGCAAGGGAATAGGCAGAGCCAAGGGTCACTCCGATAAGGACATAAGAACCTACACACCGCGGCGATCAAACACCAGAGAGGTGAATAATTTCAATCATCAGTAATAAGTTGTATCGTTACTGCTTAGCAACCGAATGGACGCGGCACCACCAGGGAGGCATTTTTCACACTCTCGTACCTTCGGAAGACTGCAGGGTCAGTTACTTTCAACCCACGCGTAGTCATGTCAACCAGGGAGCATTCATAATAAGCCGATTAAGTTCTCTGGGCTTCTTTTCGATTCCAATAAGTTCGGAGAAAAATGTTTGCTGGCACGCTTGATGCGGCTTGTGGAAACACAGTGGCTCATATGAAAGAGGAAGAAAAGAACCTAGTAAAAGATGGCCACACAGGTTAGTGTTTATGTTCCTATTGTTTTGGGATAGCGTGAAGTTGATTTGCCCAAGCGCACAATCGTAGCAATGGGTGGCTCTCTCCGACTGAACGCCTGCAGTGCTATTCTGGGCTAAGAGATAGGAATAAGAACGATATATTTTAAATGTGGACCACTTTCAGGTGCACTCCGAAGGTGAAACTGGTGGTTCACTAAGTGCGGAGGCTTTAGCAGCACAAGTTGCTCGCTTCAAGAGATTATCTTTACGGAAATTGCGGGCCTGGAGATCCTGAGTGTGGCAGGTACTCTGCATTTCAATTATGCTTCTTCTATATCATATTAATATTTTAAAATGTCGCACCATAATTGGATAGAAGCCAATCGGAAACTAAAACTATCTTTACTATCTACTAAGTGTACTCGTATTAGCAATCAAAATGACTACATCAAAACTCATCAGATCGAAATCACCATTACTACACAATGTTATGATTTCCAGGTCTTTCGCAGGCTCGGTACAAGCTTGGCAAATCATCGAGCCTCCCTTTCCTCTGAACTTGGTTCCCTCTGGGACTTTTTCCGGATAGATAGAGACAGACGACGTTCAGCCCCAGCCACATACGAACCAATCGACTCAAAATCCCCAGCGAGACTTGCGAGAGACTTACTCCAGGTGGTCCAAGAAACTGTATTCGCAAAGAAAATGGAGGAAAAGCGATGTCCTATAGTAAAAGAAGAATCAGATTTGAGTTCAGATGATGAAGATGGAACGGAGAGGAGAATCGCTAATCTCATAGACTTCTTTTTTACAATTGTCAAAAGCCAAAAAGACGAAAGAAAAGGTAGTAGTGGAAGCTGTTTTAGAAGTGAACCCAGCCCCGAAGAAAGCAAATATATCCCGGTTAAAATCAACACTGATTTGGAACATAAAATGGAGACATTAATTGAATTTTTAGCAACCACAGGATGTGTGGAAAAGGAAGACAAGGATGAAAATAAAATCACCCTAATGGAATTCCTTTTTGGTACAGATGATAGGAAGTGGGAAAAGCCCATAATAGAAATTAATACCAAATGTGTAAGCCTGTCTGAATCCAATATAAATGTCAAGAATTTGTCATATATTGATGAAACTCCGGATGATGAAGGTAATGAAACATTAGTCGAAATGCTTCTGAAATATATGGATGGGTATGGAAGCAAAGAAAAATTAACATCAAAATCTCTATCAGTGACTCCATCGCTATCAGAAAAATCCAAGTCTGATATGACAATTAGTAGGTTAGGAACATTTAGTGATGTTAGTAAAACTAAATCGGACTCAACGCTCACTCATACTCAAGATACCGTTATAGAAAAAGAGGAGCGTTCGGATAAACCAAATAGACGAATATCAGAAACCATGGTCGATTTAAGTCATGTAAAATCCGATTTAGAAGCTATTTTCGAGGAAGCTGTAGTCCGTGTATATGAATTGAAAATGATATTTGATGATACAATGAGCGAACAAGAGGACACGGAAAATTTTAATTCATATACAAAACCACCTCAATTATCACTGACGCAGTATTTGCCTTACAGTATTGAACTATCAGATATAATAGAAGAAGACGAGACTTCTTTTAGATGTTTTGAAAAAATAATAACACAGGAAGATCGAATTGCGCAAGCTAGATTTTACGCTGAAGAAATAATGAGATACATTGAAGAAAAAATACAATCATATCAAGATGACGAAGATAGTTCTGGACCATCAACTGAAGAATATAGTAGAGAATTCGATTTAAGTCCAAGTCAAAAATCTATTAGCCTTGTAGATTTAAGAAATATTCCTGATTTACCTCCAAGTGCCATGATGAAACCAAAAATTATTAAAGTTGATAAATCTACATCAACGACAGAAATATCAGATTCCATATCAGAACATTCGAAACGTATCGACTCTTCATGTATGACTGATGATACAACATTAAGCTCCAATTCTGAAAGAAGTGAACGAGCTTTAGATAAGTTGGAATCCTTGCACCGTTTTTTCTCAAGATCGCGATTAGAAATTATTGATGAAAGTTTGGAAGAGAACGGTGAAAAGCTAAAAAGTCCTAAACAGATAAAAATAGAAAATAAAAATTGTGAATCCGAATTAAAGAATGGTCAAGCTAGTTTGGATGACGTTGAAGATTTGGTTGACGATAATGATCGAACAGAAAAGGACATAGAAAGGGCAGATACCGACCCAGAAACAGCATATTATAGATATGTAGGAATTACAGACAGAGCTATAGAAGATATAGATAAGGATAAAGAATGTACAGAAAAAGAAATGGACGAGATAGATGAGGACTTAGAAAGGGAAGCAGAAAAAGATATTGCACAAACAGATATAGAAAATACGGATAATAATGATAAAGAAGAATTTAAGGATCAGGGTGAGGTTGTTGAACAGATGAAGATATGAAAAAGGCATAATATAGCCAAAGATTATAAATAATTTATTTTATATTGATAAAAATTCCTTATTCACATTTAAAAACATTGTACAAAAATAAATTGACGTCAGATATTTTTTAAACCGGTTTTTTATTTCCGATAGGAGTACGACCAAACTCGACCTTTAATCGATGAAAATAAATAACTGGTTGTGGGTAAGTCACTTTACAGACGATATAATTTTACGTGAAAACAATTCTTTAACTTATTTGTAAATGCATCGCCTGATGGAGAGAAAGGCACAACTTGTTACACTGTCTCACTCGCAGACTCCGCCCGTTCAGAACATTATTATGACTCGGAACGTTGCTACACTACCCATAACGATATCATTTCAAAAATGTAATCTATAACTTGACTTAGCTTGGTTTAGGGGCTAATGGTTTTTTTTTGTCAGGATGAGGTCCCACATCAAATATGATGATTGGGGCTGATCCGTGACGGTGAGACGATGACGATGACGTAGGCCATTGGTCCACACTTCGTTAATGTTGAACCGAAGGTTCTGAAGGTTCGGGAGGAACCTAGGAGGACCCAGCGCCGCCTGCAGGCAGCTGCATTCCGATGTCTGCCGGAGCATGGCGACGTACGGTGCCCTGGTTTGGGCGGATCGTCTTTCTGCGAGAAATAAGGCCCGTCTGCCATCGGCGTCATCGCAGTGACATCAATCTGGGGGTACCGTACGGTATCGTAGGCTGCAGCCCCGAGGGGACTCGTGTCGGAGGTTCTTGCCGAGAGCTACTCCTATCTCTCGGATAGGAGTATCCGTATCCGAGGAGTAGCTCTCGGCTCTCACCTTGAACCCCACGCGCGACGTGATCCTGTGGGTCCGCCGGTTAGGAGGACCAGGCGCGGCTGCCATACGCCCGGTCCTCGAGCAGTGGATGTGCCGTAGGCGTACACCCCTCACATTCCCTCTGACCATGATGCTCACCGGGCACGGGTGCTTAGGTGAGTATTTGGTCGGACGGCCTGCAGGAAGCCGACGACTCGGTGTCACGATTGTTACGCAATGGTGGATTCGGCCTAGCACACCCTTGAGGTGTGCCCGAAATGGACGGCGCTGCGTCACGATCTGATATCAGTTGTCGGAGGGGACTTGTCAAAGTCGAGCATCATCGTCGCGATGCTCGGCAGCGACGAGTCCTGCCAGGCGATGGCTTCCTTCTGAGAGACAGTCATGTCCCAGGAGGAAGCCTACGAGCGGATGAGAGAGGAGGGTGCTGATACTAACTCCCCCCGCGGGTACGAAGAAGGCGCTATCTGCAGTGCCTCCAGTCGTGCCACCGTGTTCCGTGTCGTGCCGGGAGAACCTGGTCTATTACATCAAGCCGCGGCGTCGTAGGGACTGGTCACAGCGTAGCCGGACAGTCAGAGGAGGTGAAGTCTGGCCTTTTCACCGCAGATCCGGGACCCTCAATTATTAGTGGCTGAAAGCTCCTATTGGGGTTTAGTTGGTATTGCTACCTAATTGGCGAGTCCAACATCCCAGGCCTACCCAGGTATCATGCGTAAATCCCTTTCATCACCAAAAAAAAAGGGGCTAATGTTTTAGCGTCCAGTACGGGGATAATAAATGATAAGGAACGATAAAGGTTGATAAAAAACCAGTTCTGATTAAGTTTCGGATGTTACTAGCGACACCATTTTATGCACTTAAAATGTCAATTTTATAACGTAACAAATTGCCTAATAAACTAGGTAAAACGTGTACGCTGGCTTCTCACATATTTAAAGCTATACCTCTATCCTGCTTCATTATCAGATTTTGATCGCATCTTTGAAACTCTACGAGGTAAAGCACGATGGATAGTAATAATTACTTATAAGGATATTAAACTAATTAGTATATAGCACCACGCTAGCCTAGCCCTGTGCTAAGTACCGTAAGGACCAACATTCATTAACTAGGCGGGATTTGAACCCGCGACATCCGGCGCAACAGGAACGATTATCCTAGCTATTTTACCAATGCGACAGCTGGTCGTTATGGCGTATGACTACACGGTGCTAAAAGAATTGAATGATTTCAGATAACGCAGCTTTTCTAGGTTTGTTGAAGCAAAGAGATTGAATCCGTTTTATTGTCTCCGTGTCTACTTCACAAACAGATACTCCCTTTTCTTTCACCCTCCCTTTATTTTAGATTTAAGAAAATATAATAATTAGTTCAAAGTATACCTAAAATACTTTTCCTTCTGAGGAACTCAAAAAATTAAACTACTCTTCAATTAAGTACCATAGTCGTTTAAAACATTGAATTATTATTATTATTAACGCAGTAATTACAAGTCATTGGTTAGAAAGTAATATATTTTTTTAGCGCTTTAGGCGTTAAAGCATAACGAAACATGTCACTTTGTCATATAACATATCAGTTGGAATAGCATCTAGGTACCCGTGTCGTGTACTCGTAAGAAATGCAAAGAAAACTAAAGTTCATTCAACATAGAAACTACCCGTTTTTAAGTTGATAAATAGAACAAGCAACAGCCAAGTATTACATTCTCTCGTCTCGTGTGAACACAGTCTATCGATAAATGTCAATTTCATAATCTTTTTCTTTGTCGAATGAAACTTGCCCCGAGACTGGCTTGGCAACAACCTTTACTGTCGGCTTACCTAGGGTTATAATGTCCGAGACATTAACTCAGTGTGCCGCGGACATGCGACGCAAACCTTCCTTTGGAAAAAAATACTTGGAGCCAACAATTAATAAGCAGCAAGCTCGCACGTTAAAATAATTAACTTGCCCTTATAACATCAGCCATTCAGCCTAGTGCGTTCTATGCTGTGTACAATTTTCGTAATTCTATATTTTTGCTAGGCCCCAGGCACCGCAAGCACATACTAAACTATTTAGTGCTCCGCGAATTGTAAAAGACTGAGTAATGACAACTGACAAGCGCGTTGAGTCGCGATCGAGAGCGAAATGTGTAGCTGGGGGCGTTTCTATTTGTAATCGGTACTTGGCGGTGTTACATACCTGCGACGTTACGCTTCATCGGAATACTCTACGGCCTTGTCGAACTGGACTCAGGTCAAAATAGGGGAGTGAGCGAATGGTGATTTTTTGATCTGTGTACACATGGATTCTAATACGTACAGCAAATTAGTATTAGCAGTAGGCTAGTCTCAATACAGATAGCGTAAACACTTGAATAAATAAATAAACTTTGTAAACTTTTTCCGCAGTTATTTAATTTCAATTTACATTTACGACCGGTTTCGACTTATCATCTTCAGATTATTAAACTATACCTCATCATCGGGTAACCTATTATTATTACTCCTTATTATTAACCTATTTTTATAATGATTGGTCGAAACCAGTCGTAAATGTAAATTGAATTTAAATAATTGTACAATTGTTATATAAAGTGTATTCATTACAATAAAACTACTTTTACGGATTTTATCGCAGGTTATTTAATTATTTAATTAGCCCCACGTGTCAGAAGCTTTACAGCAACCATGGGTAGACTATAAACTTGTTTTATTATATTCTCTTAAGTAAACCGCGGTAAAATCCGTAAAATTAGTTTTATAGTAATGAGTAACATTCGCGTGAACTTGAGACATGAATAATGTGTATTTATTTACTCAAGTGTTAACATGGATTTCCATCAAGTGACAACATATTCAATCAACAGACAGCGTAGCTGGAGCCGAAATTTGTCTTCTTATCTGCCTGCATTTGGACGCAATGTCCGGAGATCTGCCGTAATAACATTCATTGAGGGAGGCTATATGTCCAGTAGTAGATCGATAAATTAATTATTATTTTTAATAAATAATTAGCTGTTGATAGTGTTAAAACGACAAATACTTTTACATTTATTTGGTAGATTTTGCATGAAATTTAAGAGATTTTTAGATTACGACGTACTTAATTAACAGATAAAATTTCTAGTTAGATTAGATATAAGTAGATCTAGTCGCCTGTTAGTTGTGCTATTTGACATCATGTTAAAAGATATTAAAATCGAGATAGAAAAGCTATTTGAAAGTCCAGTTTTATTAAGAGGTAGGGCTGCAATGCACACTGTGCCATTCGTGAGTAGCCGGTGGCATTATTTTATAGTTATGATCGATGCGGATGCGGAGTCGGTAGGTGTCAAAAGGCGGCGATTACTCGTTTGCCCCCGATACTACAGTAAAGTGCATTATGAAAAGCTTTTGAACTATGAATTGGTGTTTCACGTTTATTGGATAAATTTAATTAAAATCTAAAAACGAATTTAGATTTTAATTAAATTTAGGAGAAGCATAGAAACGCGTTCGAAAAGTATATAAATAAAATACAAAATGTATTATTTCAAGATTTTATTGAAAAGTACAAAAACGAGACGGACCGGTCATCATTCTTTATACAATCATTACAGAATCATTAACATCGTATAAAAATATAATTCTAGCAATTATTTAATCAGTTCTTTCATTATAAAACAACTATTGTACAACCCCGTTTGATTCCTTTATACAAACATCTAAAAATAAATTAATATCATATATACACATATTCATTATACATTAATTCATCATTTTATTCTAAAAAATTATTCAAAACATAGGCGTTGCGATTAATTCAATCACAATTTATTCAACGCACAAAACAATTTTGTCGTCACAAAATTGTAGTACGGCTCGGAATCCATTCAATTTCATATTCATATTAATTAAAATAATGACTGAAAACGTTTAAATTCGAACTGAGCAGTCTTGCTATTAAGATACAATTCTATTCTATGACATGACATGGCAACAGAGACAAGAGTCTATAATATGATGATAGGATAAAAATAGACTAAATAAATGTTTATGGCTAAAGTTAACTTTTTTATAATTTAACAGTTTAATAAATAACTAAACAGACAAAAATATAGATTGTCAACACATATCACCTTGGAAGGACCTCGATTGAAGCCACCACGTGCATTTACTTCCTGCATCTTATCTGGTTTGGTCTTAACTGTAATTACACAAGAATCTCTTTATCATGTAAAAGGATTGTGCAAAGGAGTGTATTTTTGCATCAAATCAGACTAGTCTTCAAACTAAATAGAACTAACTGCCACTGGCAAATCGTCGTGGGCGCCATAAACACATATCCGAAATTATAAATTTGAATTACTCTATCATCATATAAACAATCTTAACATATATCCATAGACAATTCACATTAACTAACAATTCACTTACCTATGTACATATTTTTCTATAAACAGTTTGACAAACGTAAATCCATTTATCATTAATATATTAATTAATATTACGTAATAAAATTTATGTCACACCATTAACCATGACAGTAAGTTACAGCATAACTTTCCACCGGCCATCAACATTATAAAGAAAGTGCACTTATTTTTATTAAAACAACATTAAAACAACAATAGTCAAATAAATTAATGACTTACCCAATAGCCTACAGTAACAGTTAATACAGTACAGGTGCAATTTTCTACAAAATTTCAATAGTTATTATTTCAGTATTCGCACGTTTCTCTTTTCATAATAAAGCTTTGAAAGAAAAATAAAAATGATCAGACAAAATGGTGAAACTAGAATTCTCACATTTATTTATATCTCCAATCGTTAAAATATTCCCTTTAAAATAAAAACAAAAAAGGCTCATGACGCAAGCAATAAAGGTTGATGTGTAAATATAATTATTTTTAGGACTAATAATTATAAAAAGAAACTCGTCGGTATTTAGGTTGATATGTAAATATAATTATTTTTACTAACTTATCTGTATTTTTTTAAAACTCATTTATTTCTAAATCTCGCACCATTACTAAAAATAAACATCTACACAAACGAAACATTTAGCGGTGTTTGTATGCGAACCAGTGACCCCTGAATGTTTTAATTAGTAACCACACGCACCTACGAGTCGCTTAGTTAACACGACGCTGTCACGCGTATGGAGCTGGGGCACGCGTGACACGTCAGCAGCTGAGCACTCGCCAGCATCAGAGCCCTGTATAGTCAGCTCGGCGAGATACGAGTTTGTTCGTACGTTTATATTCCATGTAAGAACAGTATAACATTTGATCCAACTTGTCTATATCATAGTGCGTTTTTCCAGTGGGACATAACAGTTGTTTACAGATGTTGGAACATTAAAACATTCGAGTTTTCTTTTTGTTTGTGTTGTCTATCTTCATCAACTCAATTTCAATCTTACAAAATTGACCATCCGTCTTTGAAGCTCTGTCTACATAAATGAGTTTCGTGTACACTTGACATATCTATGGGATTTCATCAAGTCACTACACGAAAGTGTCAACGTTTTAGAAACTTATATTTAGAAAGTTGGCCTTTGGAGTGTTTGAAATCGTTCGTAGGTTCGTAGGTAGGTGTTACGTCATAATGTAGTCGCTCAAAATTCTGGGATAGGGAATCTTAAGTAGAATTTTAAAGGTGTAGTGGAGTAGACCCGAAGTCAACCAGCGTTATTCACCTATTTGTTGGTCACCTAATCAATTCCCGAAACGTGAAAACAAAAACCTCATTGGACCTATTTTTTTCTGAAGTTACATCGTCCTGGAGGTAGATATAAGCTCCTGAAACTGTTGCAAGTTTTCTGTACGTAATATAGAACCTTGTACTACAGAAAACGTATATTGAGTGGCCTGACAACATGCTCTATTTATACTTCGGAAGTCACCTCGCGCGGACCTTATAGTTCCAGCACGGTTGACCTTAACGGAATGTTAATATATTGTGCTTCCTCCGTATGATCCAGGCACATACTGCATTCATACAAATGATAAACTTGACCCGTAAACTTCCCTTGAAGGTCATCAGTTGTTGTATCTGTTTCCAGTTTTAAAAGTTTGGAGACAATTATGGTTGTCGATATATAAAAGCCTGTGTCCGGCAGCCAGATAAGGATTTTCTGTTTACGTCAGTAACCAATACACGTCTGCAAATAAAGTTTGAATCGGTGCAATCTTTACTTAAAACAGTAAGACTTGTTTGCATTAGGACACACACGTTCTCTATAAAACAATGTACTCGTTTATAATATGTTTAACACTATAACGTCCGGACGTTTTAAGTGTATCGGCAGGTAAGAAAAAATAATGTGCCTCCAAGATATTTCTAAACTAAAAAAAAAAACTAACAGAACAGCGTGACCGTAGTAGAGGCTTTAAAACCATTAACTGCCTGTCTGTTTCGCAACTTCACACCTATCGAACCCTAATTTCTAACAAAACTCGAGAAAACAACCCCCTCGAGCAAAACATCATCGTTCCAACATCATATATTATAATAAAACTTGACTACTTTAAGACATAATTTTATGATTTTTAACCCCGAATTACAAATTGTCATTTGCATACGTGGAAATGTTTTGGCACATCTGTTGGAATAGTCGTTTACAATTGCATGTGCCAACATACCTGCCATCTGAATTCTGATCCAGAAATGATTCTTCATGACTTCTCTGTGTGTTCACCAATATGGGGTGTTACCGCTATCCTTAGGTGCCGTCCACGAGTTGCCATACTTTATCCTCGCGCACGATATCGCCGGAGAGGTCCTCGTCGATGACTTGGATAGCGTGTAATTGTTGCCAGAATTGTTATCCCAATATTCGTCTCCCTTGCACCGGAAGCCGACGCAGAAATCTAATCTTTTCGAGTGTATGGGCAGCTGGAGTCTGAACCCGAAGGTGTCGTAAGTGGGTGTACCTATCGTAGACGGTGGACCGGATTCGACGAAAAGGCAATACGTGTCTTCGTTGGTCCTCCACCCGTCCGCAGTCGAACGAATGAACACTTCTTTATTAAAGTCTAGATTCTTAACTTTAACCGTTCCGTCCACAGCACATTCGTTTTGCTTAACTATCACATTTTCTAACGAGACACATTTTTCTGTTATCCTTGTTCTAAACCCGAGATAGTCTGAGGCGGGTTGCGGGAACCTGGCTTCCCAGACGTCTATCACAATAGGCGGTGGTTTCCGTTCCAACGGGGGGCTCTGCACTATTCTCAGCGCCCAGTAGGGTGGTACGTGCGAGGGTTCAGTCATAAATCTAATTTGCTCCAACGCAAATCCTCTATCGTCGGCGAATACGACATTCTTCTTCTTTTTATCAGTCGGTATCCTTATACAAGAGCGGGTAGCTGAAGAGAGTTTCAGCTGCATAGGTTTGAGCACTGATAACGATGGTGCCGAATATCCTCTAGATGTTAATTTCATTGGCCGCCTGACTTGTGGTGTGTAATCACTAAGAAAACCGGCTGGTGGGCTGCGGCCGAAGAACATTTCGGATGCCAGCATATCGATCGCGGCACACATTCTGTAACAACATAAAAAACGTGTTTATTTCACGGCGGTTGAGGCCGAACTAAACGGATTTTCTCATGTCGCCGGATTTTATACATGTGCAGGCGCCGGCCACACGCTTGCATGAAATCGTAGTAGTGCGACGCTGGTTCCGATATAGCTCGGACAAGATCTCTTTATGAAATGGGTAATTAGGCCACGAGCATGACAGTAAGACAAACAGGGTTAAACAGATCTTATCATCTGGTCCTTGCAATTTACATTGTTACAAAAAAAAATATACAAATATGAAGACATCATTTTGAAATGTAGTCTCATGGCTAGTGAATTACGGTGAACCTTTAGGTAAGGCAGTATGCGATTCGAGAAGGCGTAAGTAATATGAGTTAAGTTTTATACCTTTTCTTCTCGCCTTCTCTTGCTAAAGAAAATTGTAGTGTATTCATTGAGAAAAAAATCTGGGCAATGTCAATTCATATTTAATTTTAAATTAGTTTCTCACTAACACAAACTCTGGATGTACGTGACTGTTTGCACGGACACACCGAGGAAGACTGAAGTCATTAGAGACTATCGTGACTTGCTCATGATGATCCCACTATCATTCGGGGTCAAGCTAAGTAAATGACATAATATATACCACAAGCGATCTACCCCGGCTTCACCCATTAATTACAGAAGCTAAATTACTTTATAACATACCTATACTTGAACCTTCCTCGGGAACCTGTCTAGCCATGTGTGAAAGCGGCATGAAAAGCCGTTTAGTTGAATTTGAAAAAATCCATCACACACAGACAGACAGCTTTTGAGGGCTTTGTTATATACTTATAGTAATTATGGATAGCATGACTTATAACATGCGTGTAAGATTTGTTTCATGTGAACATAATATAATTTGTTTGTCATCTATTGGAATATCTAAAAATATGTGTGAAAGAAGGCTTTTAAGCATCTGTCCACTTGAACGTGAAATCAATTTATCTGGCTTAGTTAACAACAATGGCACTATATGAAAAGGAGTACGCGAGTATGCGCACTTTTGACCATTCGACGTGTTAAAGTAAATAATAGCCTGTTTACTGGACACATTAGAATCGAAATAGTCATAACATTTCATTAATAGTATATTAAATATAAAAAAATCGCATTATTAATGAATTAATGATGTGGAGGAAGCGAGACAAAGATATTAGCCACTTGGTCGACATAACCCGTTAGGAAACAGTGAAAATTTGTTGTTATACGTGCAATTTAACGTACTTTAATGTATACACCAATTAATAGTAATGATGATGCTTTAATTTTAATTATGTAAAATTTATTTACACCAGATTAATTATTGATGTTACTTACTATGTGACTCCTACTTGTAAGGGTCAGAAGATAATAAATGGTGAGGCTAATTGTAAGGTTAATTAGACGACCTTAGGGCAGTGTAAATAAACGTACTGTTAGAAATATAACGACCCTTTGCACAATGTTGTTGCCCGGGAGGGCGATAAGGGAGGGGGAACAGTATCACTATGAACACCCACTACAGATCTGTAGTGGGTGTTCATAGTGATACTTTTAGGATAACTAGAAACTGATGCTAGAAAACTTAGATAAATACTTTTGGTTATCCTCCCACCCTCTCCTACTGAGGTGCCTCCCCGGTCGTTTCGGTCCAATTCAGCTGCAATGCAACAGGCACCATCACTAAAATTCTTAGACATTATGTCACTCTTTATCAGCTAGCGTTTACATGATTATCGACTACGGTCACGACGAACGAGAGTGAAACGTCAAAGAAGGCTGACGTCCGGAAATATCAACTACTAAAACATCAACCATTGATCAGAACAATATATATACAATATGTAGTATATATGGATGGCTGATACCCATGAAAAAAAATGTAAAACTCGAATACAACATCAACGCTACCGCATTAATACCCAAAGAACTAAACTTAACGTTATCGCTCACTCTACGAACTTATATATATATATAAGTAGCGTATATGTCGCTCATATGATATCAATGGTGGTATATGGGATCAGCAAACCATTATATTTACGGTCATGATTCCTACGCACGATATAATATATACTGTAACAAATATCTATCCTATCAATTTTTTTTGTAGCAATAAAATTTACGATGAAAAAGATTATTACTTAAAGTTCATGAAACTAGCTGAGGCGAACGTAGAAAAGATCATTCGCCAAATATAAAGCAACACGCGTCAGATGTACTCAAAATGTGTGAACTACCACGCGACTGTAGATTACTTCAACACGACTCTGAGGTGAAAGGTGCGCAGATATCGACGCGATGGAAACGCAGTAAGCGTTACGCTCTTACACTCCATTGCAGTTTCGTGATTACTCCCCGTTTTCTTATACCCTTTATTAATTTTTAATTGTGAACTCTAAAACAATTTTGCGTGAAAAAAAGGAAAGAAACAGGACTGTCCGCGTTTCTCTTGCACAATGGCGACTGCACAGTGCACGCGGGCAACACAGGACGGAGCGGCGCGGGCACGTGATAAGATATTTATACTACATGCGCGCTGAATGAGTTCTTATATCAGTATTGATGGACCTTTATAAATACACGCGTTTCTTTGCTCGGGGTCTTTTTATAAATGCATATAACGGGGGGGGGGGGGGGG
>JAFELO010001484.1:164551-265880 GCA_017140195.1 Eumaeus atala
AGCTGAACAGTGAGGAGTGCACTACTGAGATACCTTGTGAGAATATATATATTGTATACCAAATAGATATATATCAATTTTCATATTAATCGGTACAACACTTTTTGAGTGCATCGGTAACATACTGACAAATAATTATGTATGTATATATAGATAGTTTTATACATGATTTGTTTTGATAATTATTTATTATCTTCTAAAGCATCGTAATTTATTCTGTCTAGAGATTAAATGAAATACAACAAGCGGGGGAACATAAAACGTCCCTCTGTCTTAAATCGTAGTCTAGTGTAGCTAATACGGTTTTATCTTACAACAGAGCACCTAAGAACCACGTCATTATATACAATAGTTAATTAGCTGTGGATAATTTACACCCAACGTCAACGGGCGTCGACACTTGACTGATCATTTTCACTTTTCTTCTTATATGTATAGTACAGGGGCGGGGGGCGGGGGGAGCCGGATGAGCATAAACTGCATGAAACGCGACGGCACATCTGTTACTATACTGTGGTGTCATGTGAGCTAGGTGCAGGTGCAGTTCCGCTGCTACACAGCAAGGCACTACCGCTTACATCATTTTTAATAGACACATAGGTGCTGGGTACAAAAGATTAAAAGCCCTTAGTAATTCATATAAGTGTCATGGTGACGTGTTCCTCTCTTCCTCGCCCCCTCCTAGGGCTCCCGGGAGCCTCAGGTAGTTACTGTACGTAAAGCGACAGCGTATTCCCCAATTGAAATGGTCGGTGGAGGAGGGACACATCGTTCCCTCCGGTCCCATAGTTTGTATTAACTATTACGAACAATCTCACATCGAGGTGACATCTCTCTTATTTGCGTTATATAAGGGGTCGCGGCTCCCCTTTCGACCCCAAACTTAGTCTCGAAGCACATCATGCACTTATAATAGTCCGATGAACATGTGTTGGACTTCTCTTCGCTTCCACTGTTTAAGCATTTTAGGAAGAGGTATTGCCATGCTGCATAGGAGGAGGTAGCATGACACTACATCCTCCTATGAAACGGAAATGGGTCGGCACGACCGGGGAGGTACCCCTCGCTCACGTAATACCGCCGTGAGGTGACATTCAGTGTCGCGATTCTTACGGTTTGTGAGTACACGGTGGCCCATTGGGGGGGGACAGGAGGGCAACGCGTCGGTAGTCATCAAAATGCGCCGAATGCTCTTTTGCGAAAAAAAAAGTTCAGGTACGAAAAATAGTTCTCTTTGCGTTGCTATAACGTGAGCAAGAGGTACCTCCACGGTACCTCTTATTCTATTACTCTCCACGGTAGCCCAATTGCACATACAGTGCTGCAGCATAGCACTACCTCTTGCTATCCATACGTTATCTCACGTTGCATCAGAGAGTGTAAATCTGTGATGATCTAACACATGTATGATATTTGAATCTTTACAGATTCAAATATCATACATGTGTTATACACCCATAACTTTCAATTGAAAAGCAATTGTTACTAATTGTGCATGTGTCTTCACTCTCTGCAGAACACAGAACGAGGTGAACATTTATATCCCTTTTCAACGCATTATATTACCGTTTTACTAAAGCGAGACAAACCTCAAAAAACTGAAACATGAAATTTGAAAGTAACATTCCACTAACAGAACTTTATACAACTCTGGAGGTGGTAGATATAATTGAACAATAATGGAATAACCTTTGACACACGATCGTATGTATGTGTGTGGATGTCGGCAGTCTCCAGAAGACTGTAACCGCTGGTTTGCGTTCCCCTCTATGAATCGTTATGACCTAGCCGTGCTTCGGGTACGGCGAACGGCGGGACTATATGACGTAGCCGTGCTTCGGGTACGGCGAACGGCGGGACTATATGACGTAGCCGTGCTTCGGGTACGGCGCACGGCGGGACTATATGACGTAGTGACTAGCCAATTGCGCAGGACACATAACAGTGCACAAGTGTGTGCGTTCCTCATTCTTCTATTCCGGTAGGACGGCAGTCCGACACGACTGGAGAGAAATCTTGCGGCCAACCCACGGCTTGACATGCTCTCCACTCCAAGGCACAAGGGTGTAACACAGCCGACCTCTTGAATTCGAACTGTTGTTAGAATTTGAAAAGTATTGATGTCTTAAGTTTACGCGAATATTATTGCGGTTTATTTATATTATTTTTCGAGCCCGACGTTTCAGAAGCTTTACAGCAGCCATGGTCACGGGTGGCGATAAAATCCGTAAAAGTAGTTTTATTGCAATTTGAAAAGTACCTATATCATTGGGGCCAAACCAGGACTCGAAGCCGGATCTCACATGTTACATATGCTTAAAACACTAGATCACAAAGCTATGTATGTGATGTTCTATAGGTGCTACATACAATTTATTTTTACTTACAATTATTTCAACAACGAACAACCGTTGACTTTGTTTCTGATTCTCCTCCAGTCTATTTAGGGTTCCGTATGCAATGGATAAAAAAGAGACCCTCTTACTAAAACTCCGCTGTCCGTCTGTCCGTGTGTCCGTCACCAGGCTGTATCTCATCAATAGTGATAGCTAGGCAGTAGAACACTTCACAAAAACATTTATGTTTCCGCTATAATGACAAATAGTAAAATAATATAAATTCATTATTTAAGGGATTCCCAAACAACTTGTTTTTATGTTTTTTTTGATAATGGAACCCTTCTTGCGCGAGCCTGGTTCGCTTGGCCGGTTTTCCTCCTTCTGACGCAGTCGGTTATTGAGTGAGGAAACTCTGGTATCCACGGGCTCGTGTTATACACTTATATACCATTGATGAACAATATACAAAAGATAAGATAGACGCGAGACATGTTATCTGGTACGTGAAACAGCAGTGGAGATAAAGAGTAATTGGGCGGGCGGGAATATTGATCTGTAGACTACTGGCTGGCGACGCTATTGCACCCGCCCCTACTACAGCTCATCGGACTACCCGATTTGTAGTTCGTACAGTAGTAGCACACGTTTAATGGTGACAGACGACAGATCCGCTGAGTTTGTTTCGCCGGTTAGGGTTGAATCGGTGGAAGATTTTTCGTTGCCAACGTTCAAACAGGTACTTTTATAATTCTATTTTGAACAAAAACATTTTCATTTCATTTCGATATCATTTGATGCCACACCATGGCCATGTTGTGTGCTAGTGCGCGGCGACTTGCCACTCGCGCATTTTGCGGCTCTTAATCCATTTGTGGTGTAGGTTATTTATAGCATAGGAGGGGGGAACTAGCAAGAGGACACTTTTGTTCACTACCAACGCCCGTGGACATTTTTTTGACTGGTGTATACTGACCGATGTGTCCAGTACAGCTTCATCGGTTACTATAGGCCACGGACGATGGTCTAGGTGAGATTGAGGTCGATAGGGGGACAGATCCCCCTCCCTTCCCGCAGATGAGAAGAATACATCGCAATAGTTATTAAAGATTAGCCGAAGTAACTATGTGTTGGCAGAATCGTTGGAGCTTGCAGGAAATGTTGCACAGCCCCCCCTCTTTAGGTGCCCTCCTCCCCTCCCCCTTTACGGGAGGGGCAGCTCGCGGACGGAGGCTAAAGTTGGCCTTACATTATGAGAGCGGGGAGAGCTCGCTGAGCTATCATGCCTGGTAGAACTACACACTACACTACCTCTATTAAACTACTAACACATTATATTATAAGATTAATATATGTTCTATAATTTAAAACAAATTCACACTTCCTTATCACATTACATTTCCTTATCAAATCACTATAGTTAATAATGCTAAAAATATATATTTAAAAATAAAATTATCTCAGACGTTCCTACTGTGTAATACGTAAATCGGTATATCTATATGTTGCAGACCGAGAGTCTAAATCGCCGTATTTCCTTACGGCTAGCCATTTTCAAAAACAGCCGCTTTATTTTATGGCGGGTCAACGATTGTCCGGATTGAATAAGGCTGAGATTAAGTTGCGACAGAAAGAGTTTGGCGTAATACGATATTCAATAAAGTTGCGACAGAAAGAGTTTGGCGTAATACGATATTCAATAAAGTTGCGACAGAAAGAGTTTGGCGTAATACGATATTCAATAAAGTTAGCCCTATTGAAATAAAGTGAATCATGATCCACCTCTTTGACACGTTTTCGTGACATGACAACAACAATTGTCGAATACAGATCAATAAAAATACTATGTCTAGACAGAGTTGTGACCACCACCACCTTCGTGGTGAGGTTGTTTTTTTTTATTTGCTCTCAAAACACGTAGTCTAGTATCAGACTTGTATCGATCACAATCACTGCCTAAAATCGAGAAATTCGATGAGGCTAAACGCCCAGTATCCAATAGATGTGAAAAGGCGTCACACCTAACAGGGATGGAAACAAAGTACGCCACGCTATAGGGTGCCCAGCAGTATCAATATTTTACCCACTCAAACTATGAGAAGTAGGTACAAGGTATTGATAGAAAGGTAGAAATACAATAGACTTGGCACGCATTATTATTATTCCGTGTGAGCGGAAGGTTGTATGCTTGTTGTGTGTGAAGTATGAGCTGGGATTTACAGTTACTAATAAAGGAAGAGCATATTTTTCATTGAAGAAGGCATGAATTTATTGAATGAAATTCAGAAGTCGTGGGTATTATCACGGCTCCATAATAATAGCTGCGTGGGACGTCATTTTCTTGGCTCTATTCTATTTGTTTGGGTTATATTCATTTCTGTAATACCAGTGTAATGATATACATTTTAAGCAAAATTCCTGGTCATCAAGAAAATACCTTCTTGAATGAAAAACATGCTCTTCCATTATTAAGTACTGTAAATCCTAGCTAATAATGTACGCACAACAAGCTCAAAACGTATACTTACGAATGAAATGTTACGTTTTCAACTTTCCGTTCAGTTCGTTTTTTACAGCCTCTTACGCTGCAGTGAACCACTTTAAACTCTTTAGTAATGAAAACCAATCACATAGAATAATCAAATTCACAAATTTTAATTCAGGAACAAACAATTTTCACATAAAACACCATTGTCATAACCTGACGTTTGGTTTGATTGGCTCAGACTCAGATAGGTCATACAGAAAAAAGCGAAATTGAGAAAGAGATGTATAATGTTATCTCTCCTTGTTGTTCTTGCAATTTTTTCCTTCTCACACGGAATTACAATATTGCGTGCTCAAAATATTGAATGCTTTATCTAAGGCAAAACGTTAGCCGCCATATTGGAGAACGTCTCGCAATGACAATCTGGCTTATCGTTAGCCGGCCACACAACAAAACGGCCCTGTTTCTGAAATGGCCAGCCGTAATGTTATATTAATACAGTACGACTACAACATATATATCATATCGTCGCTCCTTTACATCCCCAAATAGTCAACTTACGGAATCAATTATAACTGAATAATCGTACCTCTGCATGCACCACGGTCCAATTTCATACACCTTAATTAAAAGTTAATGAAAACCAAAGGTCAATCATAAAGTAAATAAAAAAATTATACCGACTTCAAAAACAATTGAAAATTGTAAAATAATTATATTATATCGATTGGTGCCTTTTTGGTTCCCGATCTCAAATGAAATTATAAGACATAATGCGTGAAAATGTTCCCGGAATGGATATATTTATGGAATGGATATATTTCAGTAAATAGGTCGTAAAAAAATGGAGAGAAATTTTAAAATTGAAACTTAACTTTTTTACTTATAAATAATTCATATTCAGAACAAATCCTCCTGCCCGTGTCTCATACATAAAATCTTTTTCTAGCTTTACTTTCTTTGTAGCATGGTATAAATCTAATATGTAGTTTTTGGATAAATGAATAATATTCATACATACATACAAATTTGGTTATCTATGATATTAAGATAAGCAGTATCATGTGTAGTTGTAAATAAAAATGAGTGTTGAATGAGTTTGTTAATGAATTATCTAAAGGAGCTTAGCCCATATCAGCAGCAGTGCGTTAACCGCCTTATCTTATCAGTCACCAAATTCTTATAGCCTTCACCAAAAGTTACTTAATTATAGTAAGAGCCATGCTGCGTTACAATCGAATTGAGACGGCACGACCTCTCGCTCACATGACAAATGCTACGCCCTTACGGTTTGTGAGTAGCCGGTTGCCCTTTGCAAGGAAGGAGGAAAGGAGGGCAATGCCTGACAATAATACGGATGTCTTTGGGTGTCGGTACTCGTCAAAAGAATCCGATTCTTATTTGCGATTGCCTGTAGCCCCTAATGATAAGTTAGCTGCACATGATAAGTGACTGGACGTGCAATCACAACTCTCGCCTGCCGTGACCCTCCCGAGCACCGCGCTCGTCCCTCTGTTACCATATTTCGTACCTCAACGCAACGGTCAGCGCTACACCGTCGTGCTTGGACCTATACACGTGTAGTAGGCAGATCCTGACCTCATCATTCCCTTAATTTTTTAATTGTTTTTATCCCTGTTTATTAGGCACGACAGATAGAAGACACGAATTGGTGGTTAAGCTCAATAGGCATGCAATGCATGGTACCGAACATAACCTATTTGATGCAACCTAATGGCACACAATGTTTCTTGCTTTTATTTATTGTGTTGTCTTAAACTATTAACAATGTCTTAAGTGTTATGGTCAAGTAAATGGTATTCTTTCTTGCTTTCTTTCTTTCATCCACAGTCATTCATTTACTTTCACTCTATGGATGTTACATCAATACACAGATGTTCAGTAAACAAGATGTGGCTACTGGCAATCAGCCAGAATTTATAAATAAGTGGCAGACTATGGTATGCAACACCCATGGGTCGGTGATCCACCAATCACGCCTACGCTGTATTTATAGTTTCTATTATTACACCAGACTGTTATGAATTTTTTATGTCATATTCATTGATTGACATAAATAACAAGATACATAGTCAGCTTCTCAAAACCGTCAGTATAAAAGTGCATAGGAGGACATGTTCACTTAAAAACATGCGCGAAAGATTGATTTTGCAAAAAATGTTTAAATTGTGCATTTCTTTCAAATATAACATACTTTGTAAAAACAACTTAAAATCATGGGAGTAAAACACTTTGCAAAAATGTATGCTTATGTACTATCCCTGGTTACTTTACAATGACATTTCAGTATGAAACCGTGTATCTTGTTTTTTTGTAAATCAATAGTCATGTTATGTTCATATTACAAGAATCACACGCGAGGTGTGACAGGAGGGAGCTTTTGTGTTTCCGCTGCTGGTATAAATACTAAATACCATGCCAATGAAACATGGCTATTCAACAAATACAGACTAGCTGATACGGGGCTAGCTGATACGAGCGGTATTAACAGACACATCATCTGATACATTGGCATTTGCGGTATATGTATATTGCGGCAATTGTACATTGTGTGTTACATTAGCAAATGTAGCCAAGAGCAGTGCGATATGCGAGAGACAAAATATTTTGGCGGAAACGTTAGAAACTTACAAGTTGCGTTAGAAACTCCCAGTCTTAGGTCTAAAGTATTTATAGCCCTCATTTTTTTTTCTTAAAAAAATATATGTATTTATTAATCCGAATAAATGGAATGAACAATAAATTAACAATAAACATTTTTGAAGTTGAAATTATAAAAAGATGGCAGCGGTGGGATTCGAACCCACGCCTCCGAAGAGACTGGTGCCTTAAACCAGCGCCTTAGACCGCTCGGCCACGCTACCGAGTAAGTACATGCTCAAAACTATTAACCTGCTTATTCAGAATACAATTTCTTATGTGTACGACTATTTGTTTATTCATAATTATTAACAGAATACACTGTAACATCAACAACGACACATATTCCCGTCAGTTCCCGAGGGGGGTGATGAATCAGTGATAACGGAGGGCCACATATTATGATCCTTATTCGCTTGCCCTGTACCTTCCTTCCACATTAGTTACTCTCTTCATGTAAACCCTCCGGATGCCTTCTTAGAAAACTTAAAACAATTTGCCGGGCATTGGAACCCGGCAAATCGCGGATTGTATTATATCGTATCGTGACACGGTGTTGGCCAGCTGGATATTAGCGTGGAATATCTTGATAATCTTTACACCAATATACAGAGCTATGTCATACGCAAGCAGTGGGTAGAATGGTGCGGGATGTAGCTAGCATATAACATGGTGGATAGAACAGAGCCCTGGGGGATTCCGGCACCGGGCCCAAAAGCATTGTGTCTTGTACCCGGTATCTGAAATACTGATTAGACGGGTATTCCTTAAAAATTGTAACTGGTCTATCCGACAGCTCCAGACGGTATATTTTGCAAATCAGACCTTTGTGTCGAATTTTGCCAAACGCTTTTGCCAGGCCAAAGAAGACCCCATTAGCCATCGAACAGATTTAAGACTTACGGCTTGTATATACCGATTACAGTAGTTTCCTTCCTTAAATCTGATTCGCCCCACGTAGTTCTTATATTTTTTATAGGAGCCACTAGGTGTTATAATACCCCTTTAGGAAGAATATACTAATAATAATAATAATGTCATCCTAGCCGAATTTCGGCTACGGCGGCCATCTCTATTGAGAAGAGCCACCTGCGCGGGATATATTATAGTGCTCAAGTATTTGCGCAGACGCAAGTGACTCTCTCTTTTTCTTCATTCTCCTATTCCGATGGGATAGCAATTCGACACGACTGGAGAGAAATCAACTTCCTTCCTAACTCCGGACAGTTATTAGAATTTGAAAAATGCTAATAGAACTTTTTGTATGGTCCGACCCGGGATTTGAACACAAGGCAGTTTATAGAAAGAATATACTACAACTGTATAATTAGGTAATATAATAATAATAATAATATCTGCTTATTACTAATAATAACAGTGAAGTCTCGAACAGTTATGTCATTATTTCATTATATTATGTTTACTGTTTATTATTATTGTAATTACTATTATAATTAGTTATTTGCTCCTATGGCGCCTAGTGTAATAGATATTTATAACGCAATAGATTAGTGCTAAAGAACTTGGAAAGCTATAATATAAGTGGGAGAATGGTGAGAAATAATTAGTGTCAGGCTGTACACATTTTATAGCTTCACAGCAAGATGCATACTTTTTTTTTTGTTGACGCGGGGAAACGCATTTACGCGCCTAATACCCACAAAAACCACCGCGAGTGCCATCAGTGCCGTCTTTGGTGAGGTGAACCGGAACAGCAAATCATCAGTGCACATCAACAGCAAGTCAGGCCCCGAAGGGACCGACGGCACCTCCACTGATGGGGTTGCACTGCACAACGGGACAACCTCACCGACTTTGGGACAGTGCAATGGGGTGAGGTTCCCACTGCCCCTTGCCCCGTGGCCAAAAGCACCGCTCCTTTTTCGCTTTTGTCTTTTGATTTTTAGTCCCCCTCTTCTTATAGGAGGGGTACAAATAGCCGCCACCTCCTGGGTTCAATTAGCTTTGCCCAAGATGTCTCCAATCACCTCAGGCTACTAATACTAAGATGGATACCTTGACCACCTTATGTCAACGTCTTTATCGACTGTACACGAAATAACATAGATATTAATCTTGTAGGAATGAAAGAATTAAAATAAAAAGTACTTTTATGTACCTAGTTATACATATGCATACGCATTAATATAAATGTTGAGTGCGTCTTAGTCAAATAATAGGCACGTCCCTAGGGACGAACCTACGTTCGAATCCAGGGTCGGACAGAACAAATAAGTCTTATTAGGAATTTTCAATTTTTAACTAGCTACATTCCGGAGTCGAGAAGCTGGGGGTGCTACACACTTGTGTCCTAGGGAGCACGTCAAATCCATCTTTCTCCCTTCCTGTCGGGTTGCAGTGGCATTGGAATCTAAGGATAAGGAAAATAAGGATTACATTTGTGTCTGCGCAAACACTTGTGTATCATCACATGTCATACGCAGAAGGCGTGTCCTAAGAGATTTTTTATAGACGCACGTGAATCAGCATGATTACTGTAAATATGATCACAAAAAGTTTCAGGGCATTGCTTGTTGTGACTATCTAGATTCTAGAGTGTAACGTGATTCTAGAGTGTAACGTGATTCTAGAGTGTAGCGTGATTCTAGAGTGTAACCTGATTCTAGAGTGTGGTGTATCGTAGTGTCGTAGGCTGTGCCCGATAGGCTTCGTGATCTCAAATGATAATGATTAATGCAATTGTGTAGCATGTGCAACCTGTCTTCTAGCATAAACCAAACTTACGAGCCGAGCGTAAATCATGCGAATCATTACTGCTATTAGCGTGTGTGGTTGGTTAATGTTCTGTGTGGTTTTTTTTTTGACACGATAGCGAGGAAATTATGAAATTGCACACGCAAACGAAAACAGCAAAAACCATCGTGTAGCCGGGGAAGTAGATCAACGAGCTGTTATGGACGATTGCAATTTTTACGCTTCGGTTTTCGGCTATTTCCGTCTATGTTCGGCCAAGGCAAATTTTGCCTGGTGTCATTAAAAAAAATGTTGTCTGTAAGGCGGTTTACGGAAGATATTTAACGTGACAACAGTTTTATGGTCGACTTCTGAACTCATCGCCCGATGCAGCGAGGCTCCGACCATTTGGAACATTACTTTGACCCGGTACGCTACTACGACGTCATACTTTTTATGCGTTAATCTAACGTTATCGTTTTACATTTACGTTGTCTCTTCAATATTCGGCTACGTCTTATTACGTCTTATGTGTTATAACTGCCTCGTGGTCCAGTGGTAAGCTTGTTCAGCCACTGGCGACTCAGCAAAAAATGCTGTTAGGATTTTTCAAATTCGCACCCCTGTTCCTTGGAGAGCACGTCAAGCTCTCGGTCCCGCGTTTGATATCTCTCCGGTGGTGTCGGTCTGCCGTCGCACCGGAATAGGAGAACAAAGGGACAGAGAGTGCACTTGTCTCTGCGCAAACACTTGTGCTCTATAATATGTCCCGCACAGATGGCTCTTCTCAAAAGAGATGGTCGCTGTCGAAATTCGGCTAGGACGATATTTTTTAATATGTCTTGTAGCAAAGGGGTTAAGAACTTCCTCAGTTATTCGAAATTATTTCTAAAAAAGTGATGACACAAAAACACTTTTGCGTATTTTTTCTCTTTCCGTCATTCTTCCCCCTCGTTTCCCTTTATAATAAACTGGGATCAAAAATGGCATAAAAATATCTCGCGTACTGTAAGGTATTTTTAAAGACCGCACAGGTCGCAAAAAACGCAACGTCATAGCTATTTAGCGGCTGTATATGTGATAGAGACGTACCTCCCCAGTGGCATGTCAGTATCTCATACATTTGTTCTGATCAATCGTCTTATACAAGGAACTGTAAAAGGAGAACGCTACAAGCTGGTAACGACAAAGATAAAGAGAGTAGACATCTGTTGGCATGATATCAACAGAGCGACGGAAATCCTTGTTGTGTCTATCAGGAGGGAGGCGCATTTGAACCTTAACCCATGAACTCACAGTCGAGAATGATTTACACAGCATCGCTCCATAGTATCTACGTGACCTATGGCCGACATGCCTTATCAACAGCGTGACTAAAACGAGGCCCTGTCCAGTGTTCGTAAGGGGTTTTAGTCTAGACTAGCAATGAATGTTGCCAAACCTAAACTGTGATTTTCAGTTGTGTCTTCTGAGCGATTGCCTTAGGGTGTGATAGGTCCCCTCCATGGTTCCAGTCTTGTCGAGTCGGTGGAGCTCAGTAGCCCGGTGTGAACCCAGACAACTTGAGCGAAGCCAATTGAACCGAGAGAGCTGCTCTTTGTAACCCTCTTATAAGAAGAGGGGACTAAAGATGAGGAAGTGCTTTTGCGCATGGGCAAGGAGCGAAGATGGGTACCGCACCTCCTTGCGCTGTCCCAAACTTGGCGGAGTTCCACTGCGGTGCGGTGGAGGTGGCGTCGGTCTTAGGGAACTGAATAGCCGTCCTGTTCATTTATAGTTCCTGACCAAAGGCGGTATTGATGGCACTCGCCCGTGGTTTTAGTGGGTATGCAGTACTTTAATTTACTGTGAACCACACACAGCACTGAACCCCACACGGGCTCGGTGATCTAGTAAGAGTCATGCTGCATCCTGTGCATGTTACGGTTCTTTCCAAGAGCCAAAAGTTCACGTCGGCGCCGCTATTTTGTCTAACGCGCGCGAACTACCCACGACGCCATAGTCGGCATATGTAGTAGGTCCCTAGGATATAATCAGTAGTAGGTCCCTCCGAAAAAAAAAACAACAACAATGCGGATGTCTATGGGAATCTGTAGTTGTCAAAGGGCACTGATTTCTCGTTTACCCCCTTTTCCTATAAAAATCGTTGACGCTGTCTTAATTCAAATTTTCACGCGAATGAAGTAAGCAACTATTTCCCATTCTGTCTAGATTCTTCTCATTACTAAATGAAACAACTATTAAGATCGTCAGCTCGGTAAGGAGATAGCTTATGTACTTCAAACAATAGGAGAATATGAGTCTTAAAACAATAGCAGCGAGTTCCGAATAGCTCAACTGATGCGTGACAATAAGTTTAAAATAAATCAATACAACACTATCAATGTCTACTTTGATTGTTGGTTAATATCCATCCGTCCATATATCTCTATATTCTATTCTTTGCCTATACATATAAAACTAGCAGTCCATCCCGGCTTCGCACGGATATTTTACGAAATATGACAAATAATCATTGATTTACAAAAGTATAAGAATTATAAATTCATGGTAATGTTGATACAAGCTTCATATTCGCGATATGTTGCGCGACGTGTGCGCGACATTATCATTATCATGCTCAATACACATTAGTTGTGATGGAAATGTCTGCAGTATTGTTAAGTGCCGCTTATATAATCAGTAATTCGAAACGAATTTGGAAGGCAAATTGGTGGGTTCGAAAATATTTATCACAAAGGGCACGTACAATGCTTGGTTAGCAGACTGCGTTGATAGAGATGTGTTTCTTCATGTGTGACTTGACTGTTTAGGTAGGACTAACCAGACATTTCGACTTATTTCAGCACTACATTATTTACAACACCCCACCCGCACCGGTGGGCTTAATATGGCATCGGTCGTTTGACGCTCGTTTTTGTTCGGTCCTCCTCGGTTAGTTTATGGTTTTCACTAATGAAGGCTTTAGGGCTGATCATTCAAGCCTATATCGAGGCTTGATCATGGGGTCACTCTTAGATTGAATAGTCCATAATGTTTTTTTAAAGATAAGTGCGAACGCCTACGTAACTTCGTCGATCGTAACACACTTTTTTTTTGCCGCGGGGAAACGCAGTTAGGCGCCTTCACCGGCCCTGGTGTGTGGGCTCGCGGCACATTATTGTGTCGAATACCCACAAAAACCACCGCGAGTGCCGCAGCCCCCTAAGGGACCGAAGCCTCCTCCTCGAAGACCCCCACAGATGGGGTTGTTGCCGCACCACAGGACAACGCCACCGATTATGTGATAGTGCAATGGAATTAGGTTCCCATCCTCGCCCTTTGCCCGGTGCGTAAAAGCGCCGTCTCCTTTTGCTCTTTCGCCCCCCCCCCCTTTTAAGAGGCGTACAAAGAGCGGCTCCTTCTCCTCCTGTTAAGTCCCCTCTACTTACAAGAGGGGTACAAGGAGCACCCGCCTAACAGGTATTGATATATCTTTGTGATTTATTTTTAATTTTTAATTAATGATCTTTTTTTATTTGATACGCTTTCACCAGGTCGGGTCGTAACAAACTAAATAACTGTGCAATAAAATCTAATAATCAGAATGACACGCACATCTAAATTGTCGTGTTATCATGAAAGGTGGCAGTTGTTTGTAGATTAAATACAATATTGTAGTGCCATCGAGCTGGTCTATCGATGAAATGATGAAGTTGGACCCTTGGACTTCTTAATAGTAAACAATTAAAAGTTATTAGCTTATGAGCTCATTATTGTTTTGGAATGTATAGTACGGCGTGCGTATACACGTAGTGCCCTCGTATTACGGGAACCTAATACCTAATTACCTACTAAATCCTGGGGGGTCTTATCGGCATATGGTGGAGTATCACGAATTTGCTTCTAACAGGGCGCCTCGAGGACTTGTTAGTCCCACATAAAGAATCAATTCGCATTCGAAAACTTTACTAGGATGACATCGATCGAGTTTGAAGAACGGAATAACAAACCGTAAAATTAGCCGAAATTATGTAAAAGGAAATCAAATACACAGACCAAAATTTTATCGAGCATTGAGCGTTCAGCAACAGTCGATGTGCGTAATGCCTACCCACATCGACTCGCTACCGAAGTCGACTCACTCTAATGATGCGCGGGTATTTTAGGATTAAAACGGAAACCCTACCGTTTCCTTATAGCTGCAAGAGGACCAGTACAGCCGCATCGGCCGCCGGGCCGTCTTGGTGTGATTTGTGGTTGCTTGGGAATAGACCCCTTGCACGTTGATGGAAGATTTCAATAGACAATTCTTCTTAGCTCGAATGTGCATATTTTATTAGCAACAAGGCATATTTACGTAAAGCACCATCTTGATAGTAATTCGAGCTAGTAATCAATAAAATATACGCAGTTTTGCTTCAGACGGGTTTGAGGTACTAAATACACTAATTATGATACTAACAAAATATACTAAAAAATGATTTCGATTGTACACTAATACAAACCAAATCGTGTACAGTCACGAGCATAAATATATTACTATGGGCAGATTAGCAAAAAATATCTGTCACAAGAACGAGTTCAGTAACATCTGTCCGCACGTACGAAGCAAAACGAATATTTGATATTACCAGGCAGCAAAATACCGTGGCATCGCGATTATCTGATGAAAATACACGTCAAATAATTGTGACAACCTCTCGAAGAATAACCATTCAGTGTAATATTCACACGTAATAACATATAATAATGAAATAAATACATTTTATATTATACACTTTTTTAATATGGGCTGTCGTTTAATAACCTATATTTATACCAGATATATAACGGGCAATTGTTTTTTATTTTTCGAGAAAGTTCATTGAAGTGGGTAGGTATTTGTTATATACGGCTGCCGCGGAAAATTTACGAATTGTTTTATTTGACGTGAGCGGAGTTTAAAGTTAATAAGTTTATAAGTAATTGCTATTCTTAAATTAATTACAACAAATAATTATTTATCAGAAATAATGTCTTCTCGTATTTCTGATCATCTGCTACATCGATCAGTGTGATGTATGAAGATAATAAAACAGTTCAAGAAATCACAGATGCATTAGGAGTTTCTGTATGTTATTTGAAATTGTATATTTATGGAAATGTTATGCATTTGTTAATATCATGAGAAAATCCTTTTCATTTCATCAGAATCATCATGAAAATCATGATAACGATCATCACATTAATAATAACTATCCCGATGACTGAAGATTTTATAAAAAAAAAATATAACATTACTGAGCTAATAATATATTTTTAAAGGTGGAATTTCTAGATGAAAAGGTTTTCACCCCCACTAGTGATGGTCGGGTATCACTTTGGATTGCAAATAATACCCAATACAATCCAGCAAATATGTTAGACGCCAGGTCTGGACGTATCACGTGCGGTGTTTGGGGCTCGGTGTCGTCAGCGGGACCCGGTGAATTGTGTGAGAATACCCCGGAGAATACTGGAGTACTAACCGATGTTTTACTACCGACAACGAGCACTAATTACCCAGAACTTGCACGTATGTGGTGATAATAATACTACGAGGTTTTGAAATTGGGTTTAAATTTTTCTGTGGCGCCTCGAAAAATCCCGTTTGAGTAATTTTTTCTTAAGAGGACTGCCTGTATAAAAATAATATCAAGAAGGAAGATTCGGAGGCCATAAGGCAGGATACATAGTCAGTTTTAAGACGAAGCTCCGTGCCAAAGTTAAATATTGCTTTCGAGAAATACAAAACGTTGCAAAACTTACGCAGGATACAGGATATAAAGATTCTTTGCGCGGGTAAAGAAAGGTAATGCCATCGTAATAATGGATACGACAGACTACAATGACAAAATTGAATGGCTTTTATCGCACGAGTTGACTTGCAAATGACAAAACCGACCCAACTAGCAGCGTTGTGAAAAGTACTCGTGATCTCGTTAAAAGACACTCCGAGTCATTGAGGCAGGACATTAAAAATCTAATCACTTCGTGTGCAAAACCGCCGCAACTGTATGGGTTGCCGAAGACTGGTGCTACACTATGTCTTATATTGAGCCAAATTCATTCACCAATTTATAAATCGGCTAAACATGTCGCGAAAGTCCTATCACCACTTCGTGGACTCACTAGGACATTTACCAGGGATTCAAACCACTTTGTCGAAGAGATACAACAACTACATTTCTATGACAATGAAATTATGGTCCGTTTTGATGTACAGTCCCTATTTGCATGCTTACCATTAGAGGAGTGCACATCAATAGTAACAGGAAAGCTGAAGGATAATAACCTACCACTGGAATATGCTGAGCTACTAAAACATTACCTCACGTCAGGCTATATGATGTGGAATCATTCTACAAACAAGTAGACGGAATAGCGATGGTTGCGCCAGTTTCAATAAAAACTTATTTTAAGCCGCCAAAGAAGGTTAGTCAGTCTTTACCATCAGAGAAATGCCATATCCCTCTGCAAGAGGCAGGATTGTGCAAGCTTGATTGTGACTGTGGACTCTCTTATATAGGGCAAACTAAACTATATCTATAAAAACTTGCGTCAAAGAACATATAGCCGATATGATCTGCGGTCTGCAAGCATGCTGAAGTTTAGATTTGAAAAAGCGCAAATCCTCACACCGCATCAACCGCAAGGGAACACCGATCCCTTCCAGGGATGATCTGTTATGCTATCGAAATTAAAAAACATCCAAATTTCGATAGAGAAGATGGCTGGGTTCTTCCCTCTGCGTAAGACCCAGTGGTGAACATAATCAAATCAAAAAGTAAAAATAACACCTTAAGACAGCAAGATATAATAAGTAGTGTTTGCGTTAATCGGATCTACTAAAATTATAATTCTTCCTATACTTTTAAAAACCATGGTCGCTGTTAAGCTTCTGAAACGTCGGGCTAGTTAAATAATGAAATAAACCGCGATAGAATCCATAAAAGTAGTTTCATTGTAATGAGTAACATTGGCGTAAGTTTAAGGCATCAATACTATTTTTTGTGATCAAAACCATGAGTAGAAACCGACCTACCGTTTCGATCAGGTACGTCCGGAAAGGCACTTTCTCCTGCCATAAAGTGAGTTTCCCGTGGCCCATTTAGGGAGGAGGAAAGAACAACGTGACGGCATCAAAGAGCTCCAATTTGTTTGTCCACTTATGCCTGCTATAGGAGAATATCTTCGTAACGATCGTTGGCCGTGTTATTGGTGCGTTTTGAACTCGCTCTCGACTCGAACTCGAACCCATCTCGCCAGGCATGCGATCAGCTCACCTCCGATAGTAGTACAACTACAACGGTTGTATGTTTGTTTATCATTACTCCCGAGCTATAGTTGTACCGTGTGTTGTGACTGTTGACTAATGTCCCTAACATTACCAAAATGTTAAAGAGCGGCATACAGGAAATCGGACCCCTTTCACGGCTATTCTTGCCCTTGGACATCCGCATTACTGTCATGCAGAGCATTGCCCTTCGTTCCTCCTCCCCTCCAGTGAGCCACTGGCTACTGACATACCGCATGAAACGAAAAATTTAAGCACTAATATTAGCAATTAATGAAAAAATGTTTGCTTTCACGCAAAAACTACTCATAGAGAATTCGATTGAAATTTGGCACAGGTTCTATGGTCTGGAATAGTAATAAAATAACTTATTTCGAAAAAAAAATGGTTTCTAAACTATGCGCGGTAGGTAGATAGGTAGAACCGCAGGGCACGACTAGTCTATTTACAACAACAGATTTACGTCCGATGGTATCCGTTCCATCAGAAAACGCCTTCTTAACTCCGAAAGATTTCGTTCTTTCCAACCGATTCGTTATCTATTTGGCAATTTTAACTAGATCTTAAAAATATATTGGGTATTACCAGAATGTTTTTCAGGTAAGTATGTAAAAGTGTGTTTAATATCAGAGTTTTAGGAAGAGGTAGTGCCATGCTGCATAGGAGGAGGTGGTGCCATGCATAGTGCATGACACTATATCGTACTATGCAACGAAATTGGACCGGCACGACCGGGGCACGAGTGTCGCATTTCGTGCGGTTTGTGAGTAGCTGGTGGCCGATTGCGGGTTGGGAAAGGAGGGCAACACATCGGCATAGTAATTATGTAGATGGTCAAGGGCATCGGTAGTCGTAAAAAGGCTCCAATTTCTCGTTTGCCCCCTATTCTATAAAAAAAAAAGTTTTTCTCATCAATACATAACAATCACATTGAATAACAATACAGGTCGTATTGTTTTCATTCACGTACTCCAATCTATATCTACTTTAAAGTATAAACAAGTCTTGATAAATCTACCAGCCACTGTAGTATTTGTAGTTTAAAATAAGAGAAGAGAATGTAGGAAGGAGGTAGTGCCATGCTACAGAGGTGGCCGCAGAATTGGGCCGGCACGACCGGGAACCTCCCACCTGATACCTGCGAAAAGTGACAGCGTCGCTGTCGCGTTTTGTGGGATTTGTGAGTAGCCCGTGGAGGGGGGGGGGGAAGGTTGACAAGATAGCAACGCATCTGCGTAACAATCATGCGAATGCGAATGAGCTTCGGTAGTCTACAAAAGGCACCGATTGCTCGTTTGCTACAAAAAGAAAAACAACACTTAACGCAATAATACTTAGAAGTTTCACATCAGAACTGTTCTCACTATACCGCAACTTGAATGAATCATAGACCCAAGGTTTAATTGAATCCCTAGTTCTATGACTCATCATCATTTCGGCCTATCCCTACTCCCATCAAACTCGGACTGGCTAATTTCTAAATGGATGTCGTCCCTCCTTTTAGAACATGTTTAGAACAGAATAAACTACGTGTGGCGGCTCCGACACGCGACTGGAGTTTACTCCTTAAGAACGAACGTGATTCTTAAATGAAAGGCGCACATGAGACGTGGTATAGCGTTACGCTCGGCGTTACTGATTGACTAGATTTTATTTTTCATTGCGAGAGCCTTATCCCGTTTTATAAGGAGTAAACTAAAAACATGTTGGCTTACCATAATGAAATACGGAACCCCACAATGACCTTAGCTACCAAAAATATTCCAATCGATTTGGGGTCAAGATTTGGTAGATAAGTATTATCACTGGATCAATTAGTAAATCATGCACGGTTCACGCAGACGCGCTTGTGACCCGGTCATGATAAGCCCGGGAAATACGCGGGTCAGTCGATGCTGCGTGATAAAGACGCCATGCATGCGCCAAACGCACACCCATCCAGATGTCGCCTTTTTTCATGACGGGGAAACCCATTTACGCGCCTTCTTGGGGGTGTTACCGTGTATGGGGCTCACGGCACATCATAGTGAAGAATACCCACAAAAACCACCGCGAGTGCCATCCGTGCCGCCTTTCATGTGGTGCCCTGGAACTACAAGTCATCAGGGCTAGTCCGCCCCCAAAGAGACCGACACCTCCACAGATGGGGTTGTTGCACTCCACAGGAAAACGCCACCCACTTTGGGATACAATGTTACAACGATACATTGTACAATGGGGTGAGGCCCCTTGCCCCGTGCGCATAGGCGCCGACACTTTTTCTCTTTTGTCCCCTCTTCTTATAGGAGGGATACAAAGAGCCGCCACCTCCTCGGTTCAATTGGCTGCGCCCAAGGTGTCTAGGATCAACCCAGGCTACTGAGCCCCACCGCCACGAGAAGGCTTGAACCAGATGTCGCCTCACCTAGTGTTGTTTAACTTCGCATTGTCTACCTCGTGGTCAAGTGGTAAGCATGTATAACTGAGGTCCCGGGTTCGAGTCCCGGGTCGGGCCAAAGTGTTATTGGCATCTTTCAATTTCTAACAACAGTCCCAAGTCAGGAAGTTGACGGTGTCACACCCCCGTGCCTCGGAGAGCACGTTAAGCCGTCGGTCCTACACCTAATTTCTCTCCGTGTCGGATTGCCGTCCCATCGGAATAGGAGAATATGTAAACAGGGAGTGCATTCGGCCTGCGCACACACCTGTGTACTATAATATGTCCTGCGCAGTTGCGTAGTCTCTATAGAGATGGCCGCCGTGGCCGAAATTCGGCTAGGCTATATTATTTATTATTTAACTTCCCATCCTGACGTCCAGAGCCCTCAACACGCTAACTCCAGTCCTGTATAATTCGTAACAAAATAACTGTCCAGACGAATGTAGCTAAATTCACAAAAATATTTTTTCAAATCCGACTTTCTTCGGAGATGTTTGTTTGTTTGAACGCGCTAGTTCAAACAAACAAACAAAAATCTCAGCCATACCGCGTCTCACAAATGGATATCAACTCACAATGAACATTTGTTGCACTGCTGGGTCGAGTTGGCACGAGCGGGGAAGTCTCGCTCACATAGTACCGACGCAGTGATAGCTATGTCGCATCTCTTGCAGTTCACAAGCTCAGATTTGTGGATGCTTATGTGCGGTGCCCTCTGCCCGTCGACTCGTGTTCTCCTGCAATAGGAATAGCAGATATGCGTTGTTTTAAACTTTATCTACGCGACTTGTATCAACACGCTCATTAACTGTTAAGATAACCGTTGCAAATAACATTTCACCTTCTGTTATTCTCCGATATTATGTATTATCTGTTAAATTATACACGTGCTTATATTCGGGGGACTCGGGGGTCGAGAGCCCTTTGGGTAGACGAGCAGTCGGAGTATTTTAGTGACTACTGACGTCCATAAATATTTCTATTATGTGTCCCAGCAAACATTTTCATCCTAATAGATTGATGTTTCTCATTCCCGCTGGTCCATTCGTACTCTCAGAAAACCGTTCGAAACGTGGCATGGTTGTCACTTCCCTTCGAAGTTATTTCAACAAAAACGACTACTCTAGACAAATTTTTGGGTCCACGTTGTAGTCGATACGATTGTTTTGAGTATAACGTACATTCTCCTTGCCAGTAAAGTACCTGGCTAAAGCTGGCAACAGCGGCTGGCGTGAAAGCTTTCATCGGATAAGAGGGTGGTCGGCGGGCTTCCCACGTGGCAGGAGCTTCTGTGGATACTCCGGTAGGGGCAGGATGCGCACCTAACATTTGTCGATGCGTTCACAGAGACAGGGACCAGGGCCGGGACACGGACTTAATGGCGGTTGCCTTCTGAGGAGCGAGCCGTACCTTCGTAACTGTAGGTAACCCAAAAATGTGGACCCAGCTTTACGCCGAGGTTACACTATTGCCAACGGATCCGAGGCCCCTGAGGCGGAAGAGAGGTTTAATGAAGCTTACTGATTGAGGACTCCACTAGAGTTCGTAGCCCAGAGTCACACTGGGTCGGAAATTTTTGCCTAGATTTCTTAGGAATACGCCTGTGGAAGTTTTTTCGTCACGGATGGTTTTTCTTGTTTTTTTTTTAATAAATTAATTATTTTATATTTTAGTTACTTTTGTATGATAAATTTCACAATCCTGTCGTTTTAAATTTGTTTATTCGTGCGCTTAGAAGTCGAAAGAGGTCAATAGGATTTTAATCGGCAAAAGGGAAGGTTCTGTCCTCACACACTCTCCCTAAACTAGAAGTGAACGAAGGTTTCGTCCCCTATAAACATCTATTCTGCTAGATGGCCACTTACTTCAGAGAAACGGCCAAAATCGATTTAATTTTCAAATCTCAATATATGCTGATAATATAAAGCTGAAGAGTGTGTTTGTCTGAAAGGACTAATCTCTAGGAACTATATGCCCGAATGAAAAAAATATTTCTTTGTGTTGAATTGTCCATTTATCGAGGAAGGTTATAGGCTATATATCAAGTCGCCACGACTAATTAGACCGGAGTTACGCGGGAGAAACGCGGGGTAATGCTGGTTCTCAATGTGTGACATGCTAGTATGACGCAAGCGCTGTGTTAGTATCTACCTACTAGCTGTTTCTGACGCAAACCTGTATTACGTGGCACGTCAATAAAACTGCTATTTTCAGTTAATAACGTCGGACAATCCACCACGAACGGTTCACCCATTGGACCATAATGGAATAAATAACACTCGAAATGTGTATTTCTTTCCTTTTTTAAATGTTAAGTGGATAGTGTTTCTTTGGCGTGAAACTAAGAGCAACTCCTTTTTTAGATTCCGCTTCTTCATGGGTTCGGTTAATGTTATATACAAAATTCTCGTGTCACAATGTTAGTTACTTTACTCCTCCGAAACGGCTTTACCGACTTTTACCAAATTTTACATGCATATTCAGTAGGTCCGAGAATCCAATGCCATCCACTTCACAAACACCTAAGTGATGAGAGTTGTTCACCCAGCCCGGCAAAACGACAAATAAATAATATATTATTGCCGCCACGTAAAAATTGCATAAATGACAAATTTATGCAATTTTACGTGTTTAAGATTTGATGATTATATAAATGCATATAATCCATAAATAAATATTCATGGTATGAGATTCGAATTCACGATTTCCAGATTGGAGTTCCAGTCATGATCCTCTCCAATTGGTCACGACCCTCTCAATGAGCCAAACGTTCAGATCAGCGCCGAGGCCATTCTAGCTGCCGCGCACGTGCTGCCCCAGACGTCAGAGTTAAGGGAGGAGGGATGACTCGGTCCCTCTGGCCATGATACTAATGGTAAAGTTAGCTGTTACAGACGCTCTCATATGGGATGCATCTCTCCCTTCTGCGAGGGAGGGGGGGGGGTCGGTCCCTCTACGACCCCAAGCCTCGCCACCGCCAGACGAGCACTCATATCATTTCGGTGAAGCTGTATTAGACTTCTCTTCGCTTACACAGCTAGGTTCAGGTCCGGGGAAAAAGCACCGCTTGTTGTGCCAGAAATCTTTTACAATACTCGAGAGATCCTTTAGCTTACCCGAGCTATGTTACCACTGCGCCAGCCAGTCTACGTCAATAACAACTTTACTTCAGATCCCTTCCTGGGTAGGCAGAGAAAATTCACGATCCTTATATATTTTGAATTCTAGGTTTAAATTCTAGGTATAGTATAATAATATCTGTGGATCTATCAAACCACGTTAGCCTACTCCTGTCCTAAGTACCGTAAGGACTTGTGTTACAGGCATTAGACAACGGAAATATATTTAACATTTTTATAAATTTAAGAAATTTCATATATTTAAGATTTTAATTTGATGACTTAATCTTATGATGTGTAATAAGCCTTTACATAAAGATTTTAAAAAAATTATGGAAATACGAATATATATATAAACATCCGTGACCTTATCGGGACACGAACCCACGACCTCTAGCGTAACACGCGGACTAACTGCCACGTTACCAACTGAGCCAGCCGGTCGTCATAAACATATACAAACGGAGGTGTGATCTGGCCCACGACGATCTGTCCCAGCAATGTTTATGTTATTGTTCATTCGTCTTTAAATAGCACTTCTATGTACAAACATACATACATACATAGTCATGCATTTCTGACGTCACAGACCGCGCCCACCGCGAAACTTTGTAACAAGGATCACGCCATAGCAAATATACTGCCGCGTGGGTTAGACTAATTATAACTAATCTGTACTGTGCCAAATATTTTTATGGTTAGAGGACAAATTTAGTAACAAGACAACTTAATTAATGTGTCTTCATTTTCTTGTCTGGAATGTGATGTGTGTTGGATAAAGCACTTGTAGCCATAGAGATAATGTACACAGAGAAGGGACGCCATAGAAAGTTAAATGACGGCAAATGGCAGTCTTGTTTATAAGAGAAGGAAGATGAGAATCCATTAATATCTTTGGTTGCCAAATCTCGCATGCAGATTGCGCATAAAAGAATATAGTCAGACAGCTTTATAATATTGTCTCTTTAAACTTTTTTATGAGATAGGGGGCAAACAAGCAGGTAGGTAGTGACTAATACTAGGCTTCTTACAGACGTGTTGTTTGCCTTTAAGGAATAGGTATGATCTTTTCTTGCAGACCTCTAAGTTGTATCGAATCGGAAATACCGAGGGAGGCAGCTGGTTCCACAGTACAGTTCTGCGCGGTAAGAAGTGGCGTTTAAACCGCACTGTTGTGGATTTACGGACATCAAGGCGATGGGCGTGGAACCTAAAGTTCTGTCGCGATGTCCGAAGATGGAATTCTGCTGCTGGTATTAAGCCGAAAAACTTAAACTTAAGACGGATAAGGTTGGCTTCGCTTCTCTCTCTATCTCTATGGTTGTACCAGCCCTGAACATATATTGTCTGCCCGAGAGAGAGAAATCACTGATGGAAACACTATATTTGTGCCATAAGCCTAAAAGTAAATCTAGGTAGTTGAATTGGTCATTAGTGGGATTCACAAGATTCAAATAAATGTAACTTTTCCCAATGTATTCCCAAATTAGTTTCGGAACGAAGACTATTATTTATCTGTGGCTTAACATTCCTCCTGTCAAACGGAAACGCGGGAACGCATGCATGGAGCGGATTGTTGCGCATTATCGACTGGGAATGTGGATGCATTCATATATATTTGTCGACATTGATATACTTTTTTTACATATATGTAGCTATTTTATTCTGGCTCTAAGTAAATTTTATCTTTTTTGGGCTCCACCATAGATTTTTAGTTGTTGACAAAATTTTGAAATTTGAGAAGCTGGCAACGTCGCAAAGTAATCAATTTCTGCTGTAAGAAACTCATGATTTTACAATTGCTTTAATTTATAATTTCTTAAACGAAAATAATAGGAACTCGCATATTTACGACATGCTCGTATTACGAATGTCAGCCTTATTTCAGAACCGTTAAAATTGTTCCGTTTTTAAATTATAATCATACGACTAGAGACTAGTGGTGTGTGTTCGAACCGCCAACTTAGATAGCTTCCTTTCTTTTTCAGTTTCTTCTGTTCAGACGCTGTGGAACCCAAGTTCGTGTAGCTAATATTTATGTTCGCAAATAATAGTCATGTCTGGTGAAACAGGCCTACCTCGTTAGGGAGCTGGTGTGAAGATGTGTTGTTGAAACATGCCCTTAGTCTGTAAGAATATATGTACGTTAACTCCTTTTAAAACTATCGATATATTACTATTTAATAAAACCTCTTCCCTATTACCATACAAGCCATACCCACGCCTGGCCTCATGCATTATTTATGTAAATCTAAAAATTTATAGCCATGAATAGATTGCATTCAATTTAAATTTAATACGCCCTAAAGCAAATCGGGACGGTCGCCGCTTCTAACCCAGATTCGGATTGCAATTATATTTTACTTTACCAATACAAGTTTAAATGTATGACTGTTAGTCTTTCAGGAAAAAAGCCACTGAATTTATTTGAAATTTGATATAGACTACAGTAAGGTAGAAAAACATGAACAGTGAATGTAAAAATATATGTTTCCTTTAAATAGATTTTAGGAGGTGAAGCCGCGCGGCACGGCTAGTTAGTCATCGTTTATTGTTTTCTATTAATGATTTAGATATTGTAAGCGTCTCAAAACCGTCCATATAAAATATGTGCAACTGTCAAATTATGCACTCTGTAAAAAGAACTTTAACACATGCGTGTAAGGTCGATGTTTCATGGAAAAAATATGTTTAAATTGTGAACACATTTATGGCTGATTGGAGGTGAAGAATCGAGAGCAACGCCAGGTTTGACAATAATGCGGATGTCTATTGACGTAGTTAGCCGTCAAAGGATTCCTCGTTTGCTATATAAAAACGAGAAAAAATACTAACGAAAATAAACACGACAGTGTAGTCGGACCAACCGCAGATAGACTTGTGTACTATAATGTGATCTGCGCAGTTGGGTCACCTCTATATACAGATAGAGTTTGTTACAATAGTGGATATTGTACAATGTAAACATGGCCTGGACGAAACTCGAATGCAATTAATGGCGTAACACACGCCGCTACCTGTGCCTCGAGGTCTTCAAGTCCTGTAATATAGGCGTGCTAGCAGCGCCCGCGGTTTCACCTGCACATCTCCGGTCACTAGTGGAATATCCGTAATTGCCGATACACGCATTCATTCATCGTCACCATCGTTATCAGCCGGACGACGTCCGCCGCCGGACACGGCCTCCCCCACAGAAATTTGTAGCTCAAATAATGATGGATTTCTATAAGAACTTTCCATCCCTATTTCATTTTAGGGCTAGAAAATCAAAAAGCCTTCCTTAGTGGTTAAGCCTTACTTTAACGATCACAAGTGGGGGCCGCTGTCGCTCCTGGAGACACAGGAGGAGCAGCGGTTGGGTACGTGCGGTGGGCCACGCCCGATAAAGAAGAGAAAGATGTGTTTGGCTGATGACGATAATGATTAAGATCATACGATTTTTCTCGCATGTGACACTACAAGATCACGGGTCACGCAGTTTGCATGTCGTTAAACCCGACCCTTATCAATAGCGTTCGCTTTTTAATTAATTATTCTCATGCGCTAAGTAGTCAACGACACTTCACTCAATCTGCAGTGATTGTCCCTACAATGGTTCAAGTCTTATCGTAGCTGGGGGCTTAGAAGCTTGGGATGAACGCAGACACCCTGAGCAAGGGTAGCTTAACCGAGGGGGCTCTTTGTGCCCCTCTTATAGGAGCACGAGGAGGAGTCACTTATGTGTACGGGGCAAGGGACGAGGATGTTAACCTCACCATTGCATTGTCCCAAAGTTGGGGTGGAAAACACATCCGTGCAGGAGGCGTCGGTCCCATAGGGTATTCACTAGCCTGATGTTTTATAGTTCCGTGCATTGAGGACACTCGCGGTTCTAGTGGGTATTCGGCACTATAATGTGCCGCAAGGCCCACACACCCTTGGACACGAAAATACTCGTTTCCCCGCGTTAACAAAACCATCCAGCCCCCACTATAATGCAAGGCCAACATTAGCTGCCGCGTGCAAGCTGCCGTCCTCGTTAGATGGGGGCCCTCACGCCTCGGTGCCTCAACCAAGATAATAATAGTTACTTTAGCTAATAGGGGGAGGTTGTGCTCTGCATGACTCTACATCCTCCTATGCAACGGAATTAGGCCGGCACGACTGGGCAAATACCTCCCGCTCACTTGATAACGGCGTACGGTTCCTGGTAGCCGGTGGCCCATTGGGGGGTGATAGCAATCATGCTATTGTCTTGTCCATGGGCGTCGATAGTCATCAAAAGGGTCCGATTGCTCTCGTTTGCCCCCTCTTGCTATTAAAAGGGACTATGCAATTTTTAGGATTTCGCAGCCAAATGGCAATAAACCGAACTCTTGTAGTTTATATCGTCATCATCATTATCATCGTTATCAGCCCTTATCGGTCCACTGCTGGACATAGATTATGTAATAGTATACGAAAATTACATCATGTCTGTCTGTCTGTTCGTATGTCATAACCCACAGAAGCTTTACTGGGGGTTATGAGGACGTATGTACATATGTATGTTTGAAATTCGGAAGGTGGTAGGTAAATACCGCCGCCCCTAAACATCTGCATGACCCGAGGTTATGTAGGCGCGTTGCCGTCCTTTAAGACGGGAGTAAGCTCTTTTCTTGAAGAACCCCATATCGTATCGGTTCCAAAATACCGACGGTGACAGCTGGTTCCACAACGAAGTTGTGCGCGGTAGGAAATTGCATTTGACACGTACAGTTGTAGACTTTCGAAAATCTAGGTGGTGGACGGTGGAACTTGGACTTCCGAGCAACTCCTCGGAACACCCCCCTTTGTAGATGCGGTAGAAGATGCAGAGCGAGCCAACACCTCTTCGTTATGCCAAAGGATCAAGCTGCACGGAAACAACCTGGTCGTCAACGATTCGATTCGCTCCACGTCGAACACGGTCAACTATCAACTCGCCCCAGATGATAGTTGGAGCACCAGCCCAAAGGTGAGAGCAGTACTCCACATGCGGTCAGACCTGCACCTTGTATAAACGCAGCCGATGATGTAGCGCGAAATACTTCTTCGCCCGATTGAGCACACCCAGCTTCTGGGAGGCCAATTTAGCCTTCGCCTCCAAATGACCGCAGAATTGAACGTTGGTCGATATGTCGACTCCTAGAATCCCGATAATAGCTGAGGCCGTTAGGGGGGTAATTTCGAAGCAAAGAGATACGGAAAGAAGTGTGTCTTTTTATGGTTAAATTGGACAAAATTTTGTAGGCCCCATTCCGAGTATTTCGTCGATACAGACACGACTTCAGACACAAGTTGGTTCCGATACTTGGTGTATTCTAGGAATCACTACAAAATGATATAAGTTGTATAATTATGAAAAATAAAATTATTCAGGTATACAAGTAACTGAGGGATGAAACAGAACGTTCGTGACGGCATAGCTGTGTGAGCATGCCATTGAATGTCTTTATAAATAACCTGCAACTAGGTCTTTAAATGTGATTTTTACTATGATAATTAAAAAACTTTTGCAACACTTTGCAAGATATGCTTCTAAAGTGGTACAAACCTCTAACTATTAAACTACCGAGTGTAAAATTTTAAAAATGCTAGGATTATAGAAGTCTTAAGTTTAAGCGAATGTTAGTCATTACAATAAAACCACTTTTACGGATTTTATCGCGGTTTATTAAATTATTTATGTAGCCCGACGTTTCAGAAGCTTTACAGGAACCATGGTCACGGGTGGACTGAGATGACAGATGTCCTGATGTACCAAGGTTTTTAAAAGTACCCGAAGAATTATAATTTTAGTTGTTCCGATTAACGCAAACAGTACTTATTGTATCTTGCTAAAACGTCGGGCTACATAAATAATTTAATAAACCGCGATAAAATCCGTAAAAGTAGTTTTATTATAAGGATTATAGAATTCAATAAAAACTGAACAGAATCAATTTTGTAGTTCTGGAGATATGCGATTATTTTTGTTTGCTACTGAACCGTAAATAGGCGACGCCGACTCGCTCTTGACCGGTGTTTTTATGGCTCCATACCCAAAGGGTAAAAGACAACCCTATTACTTAGACACCGCTGCCCGTACGTCACCAGGCTGATCGTGGATCGTGACAGGTAAAGAATTGACATTGTCATAGATGAGTTATTTCTAATACCTCATCAAAAAAAGTAGAAACAGAACGAAATAATAAGTGCTAGTTGATTTCTTAAATTTAACATTAATTAATAACGCGGCGAAGCGTCACGCTTTTGTTACGCACACACCATATTTTTTCAAACCGCGCGTAAGTAAATGAGCAACTCTAAAAAAATGTAATTGTCAGTGAATTGACGAATGCTGATGATGTTTTGCTTTAGGCTGAAAATAATGTTTATCAATAAGCCAGCTTATGTGATTAAAGTGGCCGGCGACGGCTCACGCGGGCGGCGCGGGGCGGACGGCTGGCGGCACTCGGCAGTGTTGTACGCAGTCGGGTATAAAGAGTTACTACACTAGTCACTGACGAGACAACGTCTTGTTCACATGAAACCGCCGTGAAGTGACAGCTTCACCGTCGCGTTCCGTGCGCTTTTTACAATACCGGGAACAGAAATACATCATCTGTGAAGATTTTACAAAACACTGAACCGTCCGTCGTGACAGACAGACAGACGGACAGAGGGACGTCGTAGTATTAGTAATATAAACGTTGTTATTACACATAACCCTAAAAACCGCCATATATAAACGACTGACTATTTGCTTTTGATTATCACAAATGATCATATTGACACTTGGGGTTTGATTTACACCTCAGTGTTGGGTGGTAAAATGATATAATGATTAATAAATATACTGTTCACAGTACTAGTTAATGCTAGTCGAAGAACCAGACGTTAGAAACATGGCTCCAAATCATCTAATTCTATAAACGTCATAGATAGCGATGAAATTGACACCTAATCTTATATACAAAAGTCTCGTGTCACAGGATTAGTTACCTTACTCCTCCGAAACGGCTTTACAGATTTTTACTATATTTTATATGCATATTCGACGGGTCTGTGAATCGGTTACAATCTATTTTCCACACCCTATGATAATTATGAACGTGATGTTAACTATAATTTGAAACTGGTCGTGAGGGATCGGAATGACAATGTAACTGTAAAAAGTTAATTAAGACGTAGTGGACTCAAAAATAATACGTAAATACTAACAGAATATAAATAAGAAGATATAATACATACTATGTCAAGTTGGCAAGAAGAAATAAGGAAACACCATGTAGCAAACTAATCTTAAAAAGAAAATTGGTACGGGCATGTGTCAGGCCATATCTATAGCCGATAATTATCATTATTTAGAGAACAAAATAAACCAATTGCTAACTAAAAAGAAATACACACACATGAAAAAGAAACTAAGAGGGTAGGCTTGGTAGTGGTGCAAAAATAGGGCGGCACGTCGGAAAAAAATATCCCAGGTCAGGTTTGAAGCCGCCCTCAGTTATAGAGGGCCGTGAACACAAATAAACCATTCCTCCGGCCTTTGGGAGAGGGGCTTCCAACTTTAAGTTCCAGGATGGATCCAACATGATCTTCACATAAGATCCAAAGTAAATATCCACGAATGATTAACATAGACGAATGATCAAGAGACCCGTGCCCCAACATCCTGTTGTCGCTGACAAGTTTTTACAATGTCAACAAGTCTGTTTGCCTATCACCGGTCTTGTTGGTTTAGGATAGAGGTCGAATAGAAGACGTGAGCGCATCGTAGAAGCATACTTCACGCTTGAGTAGCGTTTCGTAAAATAGCTTAGTGGCAAATAGTACGGATCATTCCTAACGCAATGGCTTGCCATTTGACATTTACAATTTTCACACAACATACTAAATATGTCATAAAGAAATATTGAAAAACCTGACTGCTAACTGAAAAGAAAAAAAATGTTTTTTTCTTCTAGCTATCTAGCTATGCTAGCTTCTAAAGTCGGGACACAATTAAAGTCTTGGCAAAATTTTACTTGATAAATAATGAGATATCATATCAGTCGGATTTATGGCCTTCAAGATTGTTTTTTTTTTTTTTTTGAGTTTCTCTTCAATAATAACTTGTAGTTCTAAACTAAAGACTACAAGTTCTAAACTACAAAAAAAAACTACAAGTTATATATTTAGAATCGTCAGAACATTGTGTTCTCTGTTCGGTGTTTTAAGCCCTACATTTGGATACCCCACTTGATGTGTATTATGCTAAGTTAAATAAATGATATATAAACCTATTTACTTTTTAACTACAGTGTGTTTCAGTGACTGGATTACAATTGCAATAACGCTCAAAACTATTATTTACGAACATGTCTACGGACATTACTCTGGGCTCTGGGTGAGACAGGACGGGCTGGACCCGCGGATGTACCGAATACCCACTAAAGTGCCGCGGATGCCATCGGCAGAATACACCCCGTGCCCCGGATAAATATTTTTTATTATTATTCTATTATAATCTACTGTAGTTAATTAGTTGTAGATATAACTATCTTTATGGATTTTACCGCCTATATTATTATTGCAATAGTAACCCCGGGCACCCGTTAAATATTTTTTATTATTTTTCTATTATAATCTACTGTAGTTAATTAATTGTAGATATAACTATCTTTACGGATTTTACCGCCTATATTATTATTGCAATAGTAACCCCGGGCACCCGTTAAATATTTTTTATTATTTTTCTATTATAATCTACTGTAGTATATTTGTTATAGATAGAACTACCTTCACGGATTTTACCGCGGACATTATTATTGTAATGAGTAACATTCGCGTAAACGTAAGACAAAGTTGTAGATAGCTCAAACACTGTCATTGTATGTAGCATCTCAACCGGTACTTAGCACGCCTGCAGCCAAGATGGGACCAGCATCATTAAAGTTCATAAATAATACTTTCCTGAACTTTCGTTTCTCGTAACGCGTAGCCCGTGCCCGTGAATATTGTAGCTTTCTATTGGTGAAAGACTTTTTAAGACTGCTTTAATACCTACAAACATAAAATAACTGCTGTATTCATGAAATACACAGCTTGGTGACCGATAGACCGACAGCGAAGTCTTAGTAATAGGGTCCCGTTTTGACCTCTGGATACGGAACCCTAAAAAGAGATCAGAAGACAGGTAAGACTAGTTTTACTAATTATCCCATCATGTCATTGCTCTCTACTCTATATCGTACTATATTGTACAATATTGCTATCCGCCAGATAATTAATGTGTCTGCGCTGCCATGTCAAACTGAACGCAAACAACATGCGTTTCAGGCAGTATTTATATTAATACTAGCGGTCCGCCCCGACTTCGCACGATTGTTGATTATGGAATGTGATTTTCTCTGGTGTTATTCGATTAACGGTGAGTTTTTCGATTAACGGTGAGCAATTTACCTAAGTTGGAAATTAAGGTCATGGGGCGGTATGCTTTCGGTTCGTGTGGGGTGGGGGTTTGTCGACTGATTCACGAAGTACCGGAACGCCATATTTTCGGGAAGGTTCAGAAATGCATGCAAATAAAATGGAGTGCGGCGACACAGGCTTGTTTAATCATTCAGTTAGATATTTTCTATCATCGCGGGATAATTTTTTAATTTAGAGTTCATTTACAACATACATTATTTCTGTTAAAGTAGGTGAATCCGATGCAGGTGTGTGAGTAGGTTATAGTGCGATTAGTCTTACTTCTTGATGGTAGGCGGTGTCCAGGTCAGATGTGTCGTCAGGGGACAGCGCGTCGGGTGTCGTTCTGCTGAGGTGTGAGTGTATGTGTTATTGATTTTTAAGTTACAAAGAAAAAGAAGATCAGAGGACCTGTTTGGCTTAAGTTCATGGTATAGAGTTCGAGAGGTGTTTTAACTAATGACCCTTTGCTAGCAAGACTGCGGCGCGATGGCGTGATCTAGCCGCACGAAATTCGGATAATTCTTTTATGTAAGTATTGCCAGTTAAGTTTTTGCCTGTTTTGCGGATTTTCTTAAGTTTGCGCCTGGCCCTACGTAACTCCCCACGTAAGACACTTAAGGTGTCGTTCCACCATTTACAGTCTAGCGCTTCTGTTACCAGTTTTCACTTCACTAAGTAAGGGTATCTGTCAGTGTGTCTGCGCATTCATTTACGCTTCGGCCCGTGCGAGTAAGTCCCTGGCATGCAAGGCGCGACAGCCAGTTGTTAATAATTTCTTTGTTACATCCTCGAAGTTTTCATAATCTTCTATATCGTGTTTGAAAATGTTGTATAGCTTATGTTCATCACTGATAATGTAGAGTTCTAGTGGTGAAAGAGTTTTTTAATTCCGTCCAGTACATTCGGAGCTGAACAGTTTTTTGTATGAACACGCTAATTTCAGGAATTACTCCGATCTGAATCTTTCAGTTAGATGGCACATTTATAAATATTATGTCCATGCTATATACAATATATATAACAGACATATTGTATATACCATAGACATAATAGACAGACACACTACGACTAAAGAGTACGGTAACACTGGTTAAGCCGTTAGGTATTGTTAGTCCTACCAATGTTGAAATCACGAAAGTTTAGACAGAATTTTGTTACTCTCGCACGTAAAAGGTACTGAATGGATTTTAATGAAACTATACAAGAATATAGCATCAGAATAACACACAGGCTGTAGAAATAACAACTTTTGCCCGTGGCTTTGTCTGTAGTCCGTGCAGAAGAAGTAACAACTAGCTATTAATAAAAAGACGGAATTCTAACGAGCAGTGTATTGCGTGATGCGCTCATCGTGCAGCAGTATGTTTTATTTATAAAGAAGATGTTGTGTGCTGAAGTTTCACTAATACCGGCGAAACTAACCGCAAACCCGTTTGGTTTGCCGTGTGTACATATCGGCAAAAACTTCACTCTACAATGTGTAATGTGTTATTTGGCAATCACTATTACGAATTACATCACGATTAATATCTAGGCAATCGCCGCAAACCCATCACATAGCTGCTTTGGTGATTATCTGCGTGGGACGTCCCGCAGGGAGCCGACGGATTTATGATTGTGTCGCAGTGGTAGACTCCCAGCACACCCCTGTGGTGTCCCGGAAATGGGCGGCGCTGCGTCACGATCTGACGTCAGACATCGGAGAGGACTTGTCTCTGCCGATCATCTTCACCGCGATGCTATGAAGTGACGAGTCCCATCAGGCGGTGGCTTCCTTCTGCAAGAGTCATGTGCATGTCCCACAGGGAGAGCGGGCGAGAGAAGAGGCCGCAGACGTGGCCTCCCCCCGCAGACGAGGAAACGGGGGCGCGAAGGAGGGGCTATATCTTGCGCTTTCTTATTATATGTTGTAGGCATGTATATAACCACCTTCCTAAATTGAATTATTTTAATCGAATTCAAGAAAGGCCCTTCCTTTGCCCCTTTCTTTTTTGAAGTCGTTTCTGAAACTCGACTATATTTTTGGTGCACAGTTTTTTGGACCTATTTCCTCTACTATCATTATTTAACTACCGCTGGCCTTCGGCACCTAAAAACCGTGCGAAACCGAGGTAACTTTCTTTTTAGGGTTCCGTAGCTAGTTCGCAAAAAACGCAACCTCATAATTTCGTCATGTCCGCCTGTCCATATATTCGTCTGTCCGTCGGCTTGTCACAGACGTTTTACTCGGAGATGACAGGTAGTGTTATGTTTGAAATTTATTTTATGTATTTATATACCAAATAAAAGGCCACCAGCGAGCAGAGGTGCAGATTTAGAAGGAATAAATATCTAAAGGCATTAATAATATAAAGCTGAAGGGTTTGTATGTTAGAAAGCGCTAATATCAGGAACTGCGGGATTGAATTCATCAACTACAAATTTGCCAAGTTACATTTATATTCGTTCAGCATTTACTCAATTACGTCATACATAATTGAGTAAATCTAAACTTTCGCATTTATAATAGTTAGTTGTTATTAGTTTTAGTTATTAAGTTAAGATAATGCTGTTGTCAAGTACTTGCGTGAGGTCTTTTATCAATATTGAATTGACTGATAGCGGAATTTTTAATCGATTGTGTACAGGCACTAAAACAACAATGAGAGACAAAGAAATCATCACCGTCAGAAGTTGAACTTTTTTTTTGTTTTTTGGTGACGCGGGGAAACGCATTTACGCGCCTTCACTGGCCCTGGGTGGTGCCAGTGATGTGTGGGGCTCGCGGCACATCATAGTGCCAAATACCCACGAAAACCGCCGCGAGTGCAATCAGTGCCGTCTTTGATGAGGTGCTCCGGAACAACAAACCATCAGAACACCTCGACGGCTAATCAGCCCCCTAAGGGACCGACGCCACCTCAACGGATGGTGTTGTTCCGTACCACAGGACAACTCCACAAACATTGGGACTGTGCAATGGGGTGAGGTCCCCATCCACGCCCCTTGCCCCGTGCGCAAAAGCGCCGCCTCGTTTCGTTCTTTTGCTTCTTATAAGAGGGATACAAAGAGCGGCTTCTCCTCCTGCTTCTTAGTCCCTCTTCTTATAAGAGGAAACAAGGAGCAACCATCTCCTAGGTTCAATTGGCTTCGCACAAGGTGTCTGGGTTCCCCACAGGTTACTGAGCTCCACCGCCACGACAAGGCTTGAACCGTGGTCGGAAAAAGTTGAATACCTCTCTCAGTAAACGCCAATCGATTTCGGTCAGCTTCTAAAAGTATATCCTGGTTAAGTTTTTTTATTCTAAGAGACCTACTACTGCTGGCTGCTGCTGCGTTTGCCATAACAGTTTATGGGACTTGGTGTCTCCTCGTCTCTTAGTATAGTATGAACAATATTTTAAAATTACTAGCATACGATGATTGAATTGTACCTAAGCCTATTTAGGTACCTACTTCTCCACCATGGTTCAAGCCTTGTCGTCATGTTTTGTCTCAGTAGCCTGGGGTAAACCCAGGTGAAGCCATTTGAAACAAGGGGGATCTTTGCACTCCTCTTATAAGAAGAGAGTGCTTAAAGATCAGGAGGAGGAATCGTTCTCGGTACCCCTCTTATAAGAAGAGGGTGCTTAAAGATCAGGAGGAGGAATCGCTCTAGGTACCCCTCTTATAAGAAGAGGGGACTTAAGAGCAACAGGAGGTGGCGCTTTGGCGCACAGGGAAGGGGCGAGGATGGGAACCTCACCCCATTGCACTGTCCCAAAGTCCGTCTGTGGAGGTGGAGTTGGTCCTTTAGGAGGCTGACTAGCCGTCGAGGTGCCCTGATGATTGTTGTTCCGGGGCACCTCTCCAAGGGCGGCACTAATGGCATATCATGTGCCGCGAGTCCCACACACCACTGGACCCCACCCAGGGCCGGTGAAGGCGCGTAAATGCGTTGCCCCGCGTCAACAAAAAAAAAAAGGTAGGTACCTACTTACCTACCTACAGTTGTATCAAGAATTTAGTACCTACGTGCCTACCTACTAGATACATTTATGTAACGAACTACAGCCTACGTACCTACTTGAAAATATTGTAGGTCGGTATAATTTTACATATATATCTAATCTCATCTAGATTTCTCTTAGGACCATAAGTTATAGCTAAGTACTAAAGAATAGGAAAGGGTAATATTTAATTGTTGAATCAGAAAAGTCATAGACAACCAAAAGTTTTCGTAAAAAATCACATAAAGATGATTCGAAATAAATGAGTAAGCATCTATCTATCTACCACTCCTTACTTTTCTAATATTTTTTGAAATTCATATATAGAAACAATGTAATATTCTAAAAAACTAAATTACCAAACTTCTTAGATCAATTAGGAAATTAGATTACGTACGCGTAAGCCTACTTAGGTAGGTAGGAATATAAAAAAAAATAATGCTCACCTTCTCTACTATGAGTTAAAAGCACTGACACACATAATAGATAGCTATTAGCTAGACTACAGTTGTTCTTGTCGGTTTATGTTTACCCAAAAACCTAGTTGTTACAAACTGATACTACACAGGTAATATGTTCATAAAAATTAGTAGCAAAATTATTTATGATTTCCCTAGTCTAAATAAACTATACAATATTTCTACATTAATTTTGCACTTATTGATATATAGTTGTTTAACAACTGAAGGATAAATAGCAAGTTAAATTAAAATTATAAAACAAAATGTTCGTTTGATTCCACGCACATCACCGCACTGATAACACTAGTGTTGTTACTTGTAACTATTCGTAAAACTGTAAACTTTATCTAAGTACCTACCATAAAATCGATAGTCGAAGTGATAAAACACAGAGACGTTCTGACTTTAAAGAATACTAGTTACTACCCACTAAGTTTTATCATTTATATACAAATATAAAACTACTACGTTTTATATTGGATTTTAGATTACTTTATATTGGCCAGTGGCCATGTATTCCCACCACGGTTCAAGCCTTGTCGTGGCGGTGGGGCTCAGTGGCCTGGGGTGATCCGAGACACCTTGGGCGAAGCCAATTGAACCGGGGAGGTGGCGGCTCTTAGTACCCCTCCTTATAAGAAGAGGGGACTAGAGACCAGGAGGAGAGGTGCCCTGATGATTTGTTGTTCCGAGGCACCTCACCAAAGGCGGCACTGGTTGCACTCGCGTGGTTTTTGTAGGTATTCGGCACTATATAATATGCCACGAGTCCCACACCCAGGGCCAGTGGAGGCACGTAAATGCATTATCCCACGTCAAAAAAAAATTGACCATCTCTATAGGTCACAAATCAAATATTAATATGCTTCAAAGTGGATATTCCATTCTATATTACTCAAAACAAAGAAGGGCCACTAAGATTTTTTGATGTATTAAAATAATAAAGACATTAACTTGTTTAACTTATGTAACTACAAAATAATGTTATTGATTATAATATAGGCTAACAACTGCTTAAAATAATGATCATTAATTGTTTTTTTCTACGTTCATAATAAAATTGGCCATTTTGAATAAAAACCTTGAACAAAAGAAATCACCGGAAAAAGACAAACTACTGTTCTTGTCACTTTTGTTTCTTCTTTTTAATAACGAGTATATTGCTATTGCTAAGTGAGGAGTACATACTCCTCACTTAGCAATACACGCCAGAAGCCTCGTATGTATACTCTGGATTTAATTCCTCACATTTTCATCTAGAATCTCCTCCCAAGCATCTTTTATAGCGTCAATCAGCTGCTGTTGGTTGTAGGCCCCTTGCTCATTCTAACTCCTCGTTTCAATTGGTCCCACAATTGCTCGATCGGATTTAAATACGTACTGTTAGCTGTCCATGGCGATACCTGAATATGAGACCCTTCTAGGACAGTTTGGCTTGATCGAGCTGTGTGTGCACAGGCATTATCTTGCATCAGGATGAATCCAGGCCCCACTCGCTGTGCAAATAGAATCACTTGAGGCCTGATGACATCCTCGGTGTGACGATTCGCAGTTACGGTACCCGAATTAAAAATGGTTAGCTCGGTTTTACCGTGTAAACTAATCCCACCCCAAACCATTACGTTGGGGCCACCGAAACGGTCAACTTCGTGAATGCAGGACTCGGTAAACCGCTCGCCGCGTCGTCTGCAGACTATAACACGCCGATCATCATTAAGAAATTTTACTTTGCACCAGTCTGTACAAAGCACCTGCCCCGCTGATTAATCCTCCAGTTCAAATACTGACGGGAGAATCCTAATCGGTTTGCACGTTGGACCTTGCTCAGAGGAATTCGAACAACTCATCGTCTTGACGTTTGCTTATCTTCGTGCAATCGATTACGTATAGTTTGATCACTGACACGGGTACCTGTCGTCAGCCGCAGCTGGTGGTGTTGTGACTTACGGGCCGTTACTGTACGATCTCGACGAGCACTTAGTTGGATGTACCGGTCCTCATGAGTCGTTGTTATGCGAACTCTACCTGAACCAGGTCTCCTGGCAACATTGCTTCTGGTCTTTGAAGCGATTCCATAAATTTTGTACATGTATCTATGTGCCTTCGTCGTGCTGTAATTGTATATATGTGCCTTCGTCCTGGTGGCATGATTAACGTGAGATGATCAATGAATTAATTAAAATTTTAAAAGTAATAATTTTTCCTAAAATATCCGGAACCAGTTAAGAAGACAATCAAAGAATAACATAAGAATAACATCCAATAATTTTTTACTTAAAATGTTGGCCAATACTTTCAAATTAGGAACACGAACACATAAAATAAAAAAAGGCATAAAAGAGATCAAACACCAAACAGTTCGTAATATGAATGTAATGCTACTTAACAGTTACTTTCAGTTTACTAAATCTAAATTGCACTTAAATGTAAGTAAACTAGTGGCCCTTATTTTGTTTTGAGTAGTATATAATTGTTATTACGCCTTATAGTGTTGTACACTCTTTAAACCACAAGATAAAAATCTTCCTTAGACCGATGAACTCTTATAGCAAATGCAATGGCATCGCCATAAGGATATTATGGCCATACGTTAAATATGAAATGGATCCAGCGGAAAATTGTATTGCCCATGTTGGACATTATCATTAGGGTTGACCTCGGGTGCTTGGAAGATATGGGGTGGACAAAATGAAGACAAATCTTGAGGTGTTGCTAGGTCAGGCGTCCTGCGCATGCCTTGATTTCATGTAACGAGTAAAGGGGCGTGACAGTGATCTCTGTCAAGTAGTCAGCCCCCTAAGGGACCAACTCCACGTCCACAGATGGGGTTGCCCAGCACTACAGGACAACCCCACCGACTTTGGGACAATGCAATGGGGTGAGGTTCCCATCCTGGCCCCTTGCCCCGTGCGCAAGAGCGCCGCCTCCTGTTGCTCTTAGGTCCCCTCTTCTTATAAGAGGGGTACCGAGAGCGATTCCTCCTCCTGATCTTCAAGCCCCCTCTTCTTATAAGAGGGGTGCAAAGGTTCCAATCGGTTCAATTGGCTTCGCCTGGGTCACCCCAGACTACTAAGCCCCACCACCAGCACAAGGCTTGAACCATGGTGGGGGTTATACGGAGAAGGTTCTCCGTCTCAGCAGGCAGATTGGACACGTTCCGCTACCCCTAAGGAGAGAAAATTCTTTTTTACACCTCTGATTTGATCAGAATCAGTAGAAAGACAGAAGTCCGGGATATTCGAGGTTATGATCGACGGACCAATTGGGCTTTGTTGGAATGTTCTGAATCTGAAACAATTTGGCCGGGATTAACATTCAGGGATATTCAAGTTTAACCTCTAGGCTGAGATCAATACGACATTGTGGGGCCGCAGCCCGTAGCAGCAGCATGGTGCCATGCCTACGTGATTTGGATCTAATCAAATAAGTATGGAATATTTGGCGATTATAGTTCATATTGCCGAAATATGTGCCTATGTGTTAACGTCGCCATCAAGACACCTTTCATTTCATATGAACATTATTAACATATTTCAGGGATCTTCAAGTTTGACCTCTAGGCTGAGATCAATACTACATTGTGGGGCCGCAGCCCGTAGCAGCAGCATGGTGCCAAGCCTACGTGATTTGGATCTAATCAAATAAGTATGGAGTATTTGGTGATTATAGTTCATATAAAACCAACCCAAATCTTGAGGAAGCCCTTTTTATGGCTGTTGGGTGATCTGGTGATCTGAGCGAAGCCAATTGAACCAAGAAATGTTCTTTGTACCATTTTTTGTAAAAAGAAGAGACGGCAGGAGGAGAGGAGCTTTTGCATTCGGAAAAGGGGCGAGTGTTTGACCCATTTATTTATTGTCTAGTCATCAGTTCCGCTGAGTTTGTTTCGTCAGTTCTTGTGGGGTAAGGTTTCCGGTAAGTAAAAATATGTAAGTCAGCTTTGACACTGAAGTAAATTTCAATAATTAGATATATATACTCATATATGCATAACATTTAGCCATTTACTAGCAAATTACTACTCTAATAGGTCCAATCAAAAAGTACCTAGAACTTCTTCTCAATTTAATTCAAATTTCACAAAATGAAGGAGTATAGTAAAGGGCTAAAAAACCTAATTTTATAGATAATCATTAGTAGCGAAAGATTAATTTTAAAACGAAATATTTGAGGTTGAACACTCAGCGGTGTATCCTCCTCACGAAAAAGATATTCTTGTAAAATCTTATGAACGCTTTCCGATCCAGTCTGCATTATGTGCTATATCTACGTTGATACGCTGGTACATTATTCGCCTATTATCTATATCATCTTGAGTGATGAGGATGTTATTTTGTAAACAATATTTCCTTTTGTAAGGTTTATTCGATTGTGAACTGTCCTCCTAAAATATTGATATGCTTCTTTAAGATTCGACTCAATGTATGGAACAGGCGTTTTTATTTTCGCGATTTTGATATTAGCGCCAAAAAGTAATGTTGCTTCATATGAGGTTATGACGACTTTAAGATATTATTTCGCACTTCCGTACGAACCTTCATAAATTCGTAACGTACGTAAGCGCCAAAACGTTACTTTAGTATGTCAGTCACTCAAAAATGTATTCATTAGAAATAAACACACGAACGACAAAACAGGAATGTTTGTATAAACTGAAATCGAGAAACTGTAATAAGAGGACAACTTTTCATCGACATTACTAAAAAAAATTGTGACTTCGATCAAAATTAGGTAAAAATATGACAGTTAAAGACAGAAACGTAAGTCCAATCTATATTCGAATCTAAATAATATGGAATAAATGTGAAAGTTGCAAATCTCGAATACATTATTAAACTTCATCACGTATGCATACTCCCCACGAGATAAAGTTCCACGAGTCCTTGTTTTTCAAATTTGAATCTAATAAGTAAAAAACTAAGGATCTAAATGAAGCATGTTATCAGGTAGTCTCATGTCACAGGCAAAAAAAAATTTGTTACATTGAAAAATGAAGTAAGTAAATTTTTTGCTATAGATATTTTTGCTATCGTAAAAAAAAGTAAAAATTATTTGGGATTGGAAGAACTCGTTACAAAAGCAAATCTAACCTTTGAATAAACAAACTTATTATGGTTTTATTTTTATTGATTTCGTAATCGATACTACTTTTGTAGTTTCACTTTCATTCCATCAATGTTTTAACAATTACATTTAAATAGAAAACAGGAGTTTGTTTATCTTCTAAGACACTTTCAAAGGAAAATGAACAATAGTACAGTACACTCTCAATTTTTATTAATTTCTCTCAGTTGCAATGCATGCAATCTCGCATACAGATTAGACAGACAAAGTTGATTTTACATCTTCCTTCTATATTCTCTAGGACGGCCAGTCACCGTCGTATATATGGTATGGTCATATAATTATATCGCCTATGGTACCTTCTAAATTCTCTCTATGCGTGTCGTATCGAGCAAATTAAAATGTAGGAAAGTGAAGAATAGAATCTCGCAGAATTTGCAATGTTGCAACCCTACATAGTGGGTTCGTTTGTCAATGTCAGTTGTCATTTGTCAGGCGACAGAACTAAAAAAATTAAATTTGAAAATACATAAGAAAATGGCCGATACAGCAAGGAAGGTGTGTCGTGCAATCGTGTAACGAGATTTCTTCTCCATTGAACTTCAGTGAAAGTTTTCGTGTATTTTATTACTGGTTCGTAACTTTGCTTTGTGATTAATTAATGTGGATTAGTATGTTTGATGATAAGCTGTCTTCGATGTCTGGAATTGCAATAAAGAAAAATGGATGCCATGGCGGTGACTCGTCAGCCCCACACAGCCGTTTGGCCTGGATCGCGAGGCCGCCGTCGCGTCTGCCCGGAGGCTGCATGTTTGCCTGGCGTGGGCATATTTCGTTCGCGCGACCGCTTTGTTGCGGAATTCGCGCAACCGTCGCGTCGCGTATTCGTGTTGATAAGTATATCGGTTGGGTTGCAGCGGTGTTGGTGGACATCGAGTCCCGCCGCGTGGCACCGCCATCCGGGCCGCCTTGGGGCTTCGCCCCCCGCGTCAGAACGCGCGCGTTTGGAGCCCTAGCTCCTGAGAATAAAGCGGAGTAATTCAGGTAAGCTTTTCAAAATTCTCAGATGAGTGGCTGCTGAAAAGATCAATATCCGTCCGCCATTTTGTGAAAGTAAATATAGATTGATCTGTATTTCGGAAAATAGTAGTTGGGAGCATTGTCGGTAATTAATTACGTGCTAAATAACAATGCATGTGGTGGTAATTTATGAAAAGAAAGAACCCAACTGTTTAAATTTTTTCAAACCTTTACCAGATACATTCTATCCTTATCCTTTAGGTAATAGAACTAATTACCAATTCCAAACATATCATTTATTTACTATAATAATTATAATTAATAAAAACATGATTGCAATTGTTATTCTATATACCTAAGTATTATTAGACTGATAGAAAAACAATTATTTCACTCCTAGAATTTTACAAATTTCAACAGTATTTCAGACCCTTACTAATTTCTCCTTTAGAAATTCCACCTTTCAAAGATATATTAACCCTAGTCATGTCTTATCCTAATAAGAGATATCTGAATTGTGCTGAGATATTAGTGTCTCATACCCATGTTGTCTTTGAAATAAATTGATCAGACCAAAGAGATGTGTGGTTTTGACACAACAGTGTCCTTTGTGCAGGTGGATGTATATTATGAGGGATCCATTTTACACAGCTTAATTAAACAGTTGATAAATTGTTGAAAAATATTTGCAGTTCCCCAATCATATTACTTTATAGCAATTGCATATTATATATGCATAATAAAATATAGTTGTCCTTGTATTTAGAAGGTTTATCTGTTTTTCTATAGTAAGTTACATCTTGCAATGAACCACAAATAATTATTATATTTAGACTGTTATTGCCATATTATTTACAGTTCCAGCATTCACATGTTCTCATACATAAACATCCATATAGAGTTTATGCAGAAGTGTGTCTCCCTCCAATGGTGTGTCAGAAACTCATACAAACAGTTGTCAAAGCCCTGTTGGCATGAGTTGGGACCATGTGCAAATTTAATTTTTAGAGATATAATTATGAAGCATACGGAAGAATGCAATAATTATTTATTTTTACTTGAATCTAATGAACACATTCACATAATATGTTTATGTAGTTTTGATCTATATTTGATTAATCTAAGGATACATTTTTGGTGATGGGATACACATGTGAAGGTATATAATACTATATGTAACACCCATGGATAAAGAGCTGGTGTAATCATAGTTTATAGATTGTTGTTTCATTCCTGAGCTTGATGTAGTTGGTAAAAAACTGCTCACTCTTAATTTGTTTGTTGATTATCTACAAAAGGGGTTTGAAATGTGTACACTGTGCCATGCCATAGTTAGGCAAATTCTCTAAAAGGAGTAGTTATTTATATATAAAATGTAACATAATAGCATTGCATAATACCTTGATGAATTACTGTGCCTCAGCCCCAACTTTTACTTTAGAAATCTGTTATCGAGAAAACCATTCTGACAACTGATGAACACATTATATATGCATATATGCTTCAATTGCATACCTTAGTCATTAAGCTAATGACATATATATTGCCACATTTTGTTTTTATTAGGAATATGTTACAAGATTCTAAGTGTAGTGCAATAGTGCTGCTCTAGTTACATTAGAGTATCATGATCAAAGTGAGAAGAAAGTTGATGGTGTTGAGTTTGATCTTTAGTACACATTGAACATGCCTTAACATTATTATTTCAGGATGTCTTCCTCAAGGCGTAACGGTTCCGTATCCCGGGCCGCAGAAACTGCTTCCAAGAATCGTCTGCATATGGATCGCAATCCACAACATTCTAGAATTACAGGTATTATCATCCAAAGGCTCCCAACTGCCACATGTTGCATTCCCATTTGCAACATCTCATTTCACTTTTCTTTTTCAAGTTCATGTATGCAAATCTTTGGAAATGATTTTCTTAACTTTATAATATGATTTGTTCAATATTTTATATACTTAATGTTTTTAAAGATGGTGGCCATGTTGGCTGTTGAAAAGGAACCAGTAAATAAACTATTTAATTTAAAAAAAACAAATGCACTATCTATATTAATACTTGTAGACCCATCAAACCCTGCTGGACGAAGAAAGGAATTAGATAATGTGATGAAGAGAGCCAGACAGGCATCTCCGGGGAGTTGGGACCGGAAGCTATTAGAAGTTGAAGAGAAGGATCCAAACAGGTTGGTATTATTGCATATAACTTTTAGTAATTACGGTAAGGTGTGGGATGTGATTAAAAACAGATTCCAAGAATATGTAAACAGTTTTAAGTGAATACATAAAAATATAAACAACCTTCAAATATGAAGTACTCATAAAAATATTTACTAATATGAATGTTTAGAAGTTGTCCTTGCCGAACATTAACCCTTAGTATCAACAAAAATAAAGTATACCCAGTGAATTGGATTTATTTTGTAATATTTGTTCAATAATAATAAATAAATATACTTCTCAATACTATGATGATACATATATAAAACCGTTCTGTTACTAGTTGGCTAACTGACAGCACACAGTTGAAACTACTGTACCAAAACACGAGAAATTTGGTGCAGAGGTACCTTTCATGATGTAATTGAGTACTAGGAAAGGATTTCAGAAATTCTACCCCTAAGAAGAAAGTGAAACCGGCGAAGTCCTGCAAGCTGCAATATGCACATGTTATTAAATATTGCTCTGCGTTAAAGTTTAATTCAGCCTTTGTTTACATTCAGCCTCAGTTAAAGAGAGAGGCCTAAACGCCAATGTAACATGTAAGAACAGTTTGTAAATTTCTAAAATGATGTGTTAGAAGCACTTGTGCTAAATGATCCATACATTACAGCCCTTGTAAACATAAATTAGCTAGTTTAGTTACGAAATCTCTATATTATCCTAATACTAGATTTAATCAATGTGTTCTTTATTAAGAATCAGACTGGACTCCATTTTGTTTCCCTTTTTAGGGTTGCAACTTGAAGTATAAAGAGTGGTTTCATTAAAAAAAATGCTGTGGAAAGTCATACATAGGTCAGGAGTACAAAGGGTATGGGTATCCTTATTTATAAACTTGACATTTAAACCTGTCAATTTAGTGTCTGTGATTAAAAAACCAGACTATACATTGATTTACAATTTTGCTAACGTTAGGCATATAGCCACTTGCATATTTTTTTATTTAGCTTCGAATGTAAATGTGAAACTTTAGGAAGTTTAGTAAATCTCTATATTGGTAATGCTATGTTTAGGTGGCGGCACACAGGGTACAAGCAAATGTATTTGGAGGCCTCTGGATCGGTGTCTCCGCGTCGCTCGCGGTCTCCCGCCAGACGATCTCGGTGTGTACTTGCTCATATTTATTGATGTACACCTGGTCTTATTGAACGGGTGTACACTGCACTAGGAGACTCAACCCTGGCTATTGTTGTAGAAATATGATGTACTGGTCGTACATCTGTGCACTAGGTAACTTAACCCTGCTGGGGACTGCAATATGATCACATCCTGCATCTTGTATTACCTAATTCATAAGATATATTTAGGTACTTTAACAACTGAAATAGTTTTTTTTTTAATTTAAAACCCTCTTTTAAATCTTAGGAGCTTGTCGATTCGAAAAGATAAAAGTTTTTTGTACCCAAATGTGGGCACACACCTGCGTCTTACTTAGAATTCGGAAATGTAGAAGACCTATGCTCATAAAGATTTGTTTAAGTATTCATAGAGAGTTTTAAGTGTTCATTTCAACACCTAGCATCTGGTACTCCATTATTATCAATAAATCAATTGCATGTTGTAATGTAATGTGCAAAGATGACATGGGGGCCAACAGTTGAACGTTAAATGACGAGGGTGGGGTAATGGGCTTTTAGACCCTATGAAATCATTTCAAGGAGTACAAAGGGAATGCTACAACAGTCTTGGGATTCGCAACAAATTTACTAAAAAAGTAAGAATGGTAAGAAGTGATTTTTGTTATTCCTCTTCAATTAAGGTGGTCACAGTACAATATTGAACCGACTATGGCTTACAACTGTTATTAATGTTCTCCTAGCCGAATTTCGGCTACAGCGGCCGTCACTATTGAGTTAAGACAACTGCGCAGGATACATTATAGTGCACAAGAGTGTGAAATCAAGTGCACTTTTATTCCCTCTTTCCCCTATTACATTGGGGGTGGCAAGATGACATTGTTATATAGAAAAGTGTTTCACCACAGATCACCTCTGGCCACTCGTCGTTCGCGGTCTATCGGTCGCCGCTCGCGTAGTCGATCCCCCGTGGCCCGGCGGTCGCCTCGCAAGTCCAGATCGCCCAGGCGCAGCCCACGCAGGAGCCCTAGGCGAAGCCCTATCAGGTATGTTAATGCTTCAAAAAAGGCAATTTTAGACATATTTTTAATATGTTAATTGTGAGACTAATAACTGTGCTTCCATTTTGATGTGTGTGTGTTGTTCTTAAGATATATAACGTTTATAGAAATGATAAAATATATCAAAACCTGTCAAAATAGTTTTAACCTCTATTTGGATAAAATTGACGCAGGTCAAATTGGTTGCAGGAATATTAGGACTTTATACATTAGCTACATGCATAAGTTGCAAAGTCACATGTGTTGGTTATTAACTAATCTCATGCAATAGGGCCATAATTTTGTATTTCTACATTTAATCATACTCTTGTGACCTGAATTGAAATCGACCTCTTGGCAGTTTAAAGGGTCAATCGCAGTTATTCTAAACTAACGGCAAGTAACGGTAAGTAATACACAACCGGCCATAAGAACTGACTATGGCTTACAACTGCTACTCCATAAAAAAGGTTTGTTTAGGTGTTGTTCTTGAACTAAATTAAGGGAAATAAAGTAACGGTCCGAAGTAATCCTATGCTCCGACTGTTCGACACACTGAGAAAAATTGTTGGACCTGTGGATAGACATTAAAATTACATACCATAGGTATTAACTCTACCAGTTTTAGCTGGGCAAATACTGTTTAATATTTCAGCTACCAGAAATTATAATTATATGTATGTGGAAATTAATTATTTGTGACATCCTTCCAATATTCTTTCTATCAAAGATCTGCCACAGTTTATCTTTGTTCCTTTGCTCTTGACTTATATCAGAATCAAGTGCAATCTTCACCAGGATTCTCTATATTCTGCAATACAAAAAACGGATACTTCATTATTACATTAGAAACATTCAACAAAGGCACTATGTTTATTATACAGGTGTCTGGTAGTGGGGTGCAAAATCTCAACGAGGTCATTTAGATCATTTTGAGCCCAACATGGTCTTAGAGCAAATTATGATAGTTTTTTTTTCTTCAATTTTTAAGATTTTTTTTTTTCAAGAAACTCCAAAACTATACAGCTAAGTGGTGCTAGTACTTTTGTAACAGTAAGTAGCATGTTTTCATGTTTTAATCTGCTTTACGTTATGTCTGCCCTATCTTATTAAATTATTTTCAAGTGTCTGTACCTTCAGAAGAGAAAATAGAGAAGTTTAATTTTATTTTTTTAAATTTGAAATGAAAGTTCAAAGACAATAAAGAAAAAAGAAATGTCTTGGTTGTTCAAATCATTTTAAAAACATGCTCGAATGCTCCACCTTTAGTTAAGGTATCATTCATGCAAGTAGATATCATATCTTCGGAGATAGGTTACTTAAACCACACGAAGGCAGAAAAACTTATATTTATAGAAAAAACAAGAAAGCAACTATTTTAGTTACATTATTTACTTTTCAATTATAATTGTGTTTACATTGACATCAGACATCTTATTTATGACTTAGCTTTTAAGAGTGCAATCTCAATGTTTCAAAGTGGAAAGTTTGGAATGTCATGCATCGTGTGGGAAAATATCCTTTCCGCGGCTCAGGAGTGCAAGGTCTGGAAGAAGGATCCCGCGCGAAGAATTAAGTTCTGCAGGTTTTTATTAAACTCCGACATTGAAGACAAAGGTTTTTAAGAAGCATTTTTTTGGACCGACGAATCCAAATTTTCGAGAGAAGGGATTACAAACTTCCATAACTTACATCAATGGGCTGGTAAAGACAACAATCCACACTGGAAAAAGCAAGTAACTTTTCAAAGAAAATTTTCCGTTAACGTGTGGGCTGGAATAATGGGCAGGACTCTGATTGGATCTCATTTTTTGCCAGATAACTTAAATGGAAACAATTATCTCGAGTTTATGCAAAACCATTTGCCCGAACTAATGGATGAAGCCCAGTTATTGGCAGACTAAAGGGCGATAATATTCCAGCGCGATGGTTGTGTCCCGCTCATCACTCCGTAGCTGTAAGAGAACACTTAGAAAACTCTTTCCCGAAACATTGGATTGGCAGAGGTGGACCCATGCCTTGGCTTGCTCGCTCGGCCGATTTAACTTCTTTATATTTTTTGTTTGAAACATGTTACTTACTGTTACAAAAGTACCAGCACAACTTAACTGTCTAATTTTGGAGTTTCTTGAAAAAAAATCTTAAATATTGAACAAAAAAACTATCATACTTTGCTCTAAGACATGTTGGGATCAAAATGATCTAGGCTATCATCTCGTTGAGACTGTGCACCCCACTGAAATGTATATCCGTAAATCGGTATATCGAGTCTATAATGGAGTTATCCAGTACAGCCCGAAATACTCAATATATTGAATGAATGATTATTGCATATTCTTGTGTTGTGTATGAAATTTGAATGAAACTACGCAGAAAATGACAGTCTAATTGCATATTAATTGAAATGATAAATTAAAGAAAACAATAAATTGAATCATAATGTAAACACCCTGTCAAATCTTAAGCTAGACAAAACACACTTTCGACCACGAACCGTCCGACCGACACTTTTAGAGTAGGGACTAATGCCAATACGATCAGTGATTTGTCTACCTCAAATAATAACGCCGTACCCTTTAGGTATTTTGACACTACCGCGCGCGTCTTTTCATTTTGATTCATTTCAAGGAGGGCGGGCCCTCCGGTCCTCTCCATGAGCCAAACGCTACGGTCAGCGCCGAGGCCATTTTAGCTACCGCGTGCGACCTGCCCTTAACGTCGGAGTCGGGGACCCCGCGGTCTCTGGCCATTATAATTATAGCTAAAATTACTATTCTGATTCCACTCCACATGGCCTCCTAGTAGTTATATTTATAATAACAGTCGTGTTTTATTGTCAAGACGCAGCCCCGCTCGAAGCCCCAGGCGACGCGGGCGAAGCCCTAGTCCTCGGCCCCGTCGCACGCGTCCACCACCCCCGCCGAGAGGAGTGAGGCCGCCTAGTCCACCGGGACCCAGAAAGGTAAGCTTAACCATTATATATATATATATATATATATATATATATATATATATATATAAATGTACAATTGTTTCTGTATAGTCCTCAAAATTTTGTGTAAATGGTATCACTTATATTGTCTGCACGGTGTGGTCCATTGAGGGCAGGGATGCATATATGCATACATTCTAGTTGAATAGATGTTTGTAAACTAAAACTAAAAGGCTCTGACTGATAACTTTCCCTATCTAAATTGCAGACAAATACACAAAACCATGTTTACATATTTGTCTGCAATGTGATACTAAAGTATTGAGACTAAGTGTTCAGGGTTCGGGTTTCTTATCCCACAAGTATGTATACTCCTATATGTAAACATGACTTAATAATATATCTTTATATTTTTGACGTGGCCTTGTACGGATACTTCTATCATGTTGTAGAAGAAAGTTGAATAACTAAAAATGATTCAGAAGAAATAAATTTAGATCAGTAGGTGGAAGGATTCATCGCATTTTTTAATTTGTGTTCACACTAGAATTTTGTTCACTTCAGTCGTCTTCGGGCTCATCGGCTAGCAGCTGTTCGGATGAATCTTGCTCAGTTTGCTCTGCCAAAAACAAAAAAGCTGCACCACCACCTAAGAATGTTAAACCCGTGTAAGTATTTGTTTACTAAAGGACAGTTATCTCAAGAGGCTAGGGTAGAGTCTGAAGATTTAGAAAGTTAAGGACAGTTTCAGAAATTTGAGTGTATGTGAAAATTGATGAAATTCCATTTCTACGTTTTCCTAGTCCAGCTACAGCGACAAATACACAGTGCGTTTTAAACATGATTGTAGGAATGATTGAAATGAGAAGTTACCGCCTACATCAGGCCATGACAAACGAAAATGGGTTGTTTGGAGTTTTATGGGCTTTGGCCACCATCAGAAGACTACTACTCATGTAAGACTTTGGCCTTTAAAAAGATTGTGCTACATGTACCCACAACAATTATAGTACATGATTGTGGTTTATGACAGTGCGCGCAAGTCGCCTTCTCCAGCTAAGAGCTCGAAGCGGCCTCCCCCACCGGCCGCAAGGGCCGTGCAACCCACCAGAGAACTGCTGAAGGCGAGAGAAGCCAGCAAACGCACGAGAGAAGAAAAGGTCTGTGTGAAAAAATTTTATTCCATACTGTTAGAATTAAAAATAAAAGTGTTACATCTGAATTTGGAATCTGTCATTTTTATATGATTGTTCATTGTGTTCTTTTGAGTTGAGTGCGTGCTCCTATTGATAATTGACCTCAACGTTTAAAAGCCTATTGCAATGGAGACCAGTTCTTAGAAAAAAATATAAACTGTTTAGGTTTTGGAGTGGCAGCGATCTCAACTAGCGGTGCGTCCAACTCCGCCGATCGCGGCGGCGCACATCAAGCGCGAGGGCGAGAGGCGCGAGCGCGGCCGGCGCGGCGTGTCGCCCGCCGCCATCGCCGCCGCACTCAACGACTCCGACTCCGAGTCAGAGTCGGACGCTAGCTCCGAGCCACAGCCGCAGCCGCAGAGGTACGCACACATATGACTGGTTAGGCGATATGTGTCCAACAAATTTCAAATAGTGCATGGGGGCTTTTTTAAAACGTACCTAGGTAGTCGTCAATAAGACGGAATATTGTAGAATTCGACCCTAAGGGGTTGTTTTTGTGGTTAACATTCTGAAAACTTCGTTACTACAAATGCTAGGAGTCGTAAATTTGGCATTGGGGTTCTTTTAGAACGTAGGTGCGAACTGATAAGGGATTTTGCTATTTTTTTCCTAGGGGACATTTTATTGCAAAAAAATCTAATAGTATATTTTATATATTTGACACGCAACAAAACAGGGCATGGGTCGTGATAGTCATAGTATATTTATTTCACTATGAATTACTGTAAAGTAATTTAGTAAATGTAAGCCATGAACAAATAAATAATACATTTGATATCGTGGATTTCCATCTAGTAGTGACAATAAATAGACACGCTTGATAAAAAAAGTACATTTCATAAAAGTGTCATGTGCATGGAACAGTAACTATGTCAGTCAAAAGGGATTAAAACTATGTTGATTGATAATCCTCCCTTGATTTGATATCAGTGTAAGTTACTTTATGTTACGCATATCACCATAAAGCGAAAATAGTAAATATAATATGGTTGCAATGTTTCAGACTGACGTTGTCGGAGCGATTCGGTAAGATGGCGCAATGGTCGGCGGCGCGGTGCGCGCGGCTTGAGAATATGCGCATCACACGCCGCGACGCCGGCCTGCACGTGCATATCGAGCGCAGCGACGAGCCCGACGCGACCCGAGAGTATCCCGCCGCGCTAGCCGAGTAAGTACACGACTGTGCACATACACTAGAGGCCTCAATTGTGAATCCTAAGCTCGTACACATAAGCGCAGTGAGGAGGCTGAAATGGCGACTATCTAACTGAGCTGACTGAGTGAGCTTGTGGACAAATAATAGGGGGACCAGCTGCTGTCGACACATATTTGAGACCCTAAGCCCATGCACATGTCAGTTTCTTACTAAATGACTCGACACGAGAGAATTCCGCCGGATGAGTACTGATTACACAAGATTCAATAGGTAAATCAAAAATATGTTCACAGATCCTTAAACTGAGAGCTGTGGGCACACTAGGCCCTGAGCTTTTGTAGACATATACGCGAGACCCTTAGTAGAGGACACAAAACACTTCCACATGCTCATGAAATACAGCGATGGAGTACAGTCAACATATTAATTGTTTCTACAGGGGGCTAGATCCGGCTCCTGTAGGCAGCTACCCGGAGGAGCTGCTGGCGGTGGCGCCGGGCGGCCTGCCTTCGTGGGACGATGTGCGGGTGCGATACGACTACTACAAGAAGAGGGGATATCTGCGAGGTAACTGTTATATTGCACTTTCTCGTTTTATTTATGCAGCCCTGGTTATCGGACGATGGGATTTGTTTCCATGTATATATGTAGGTGAATATAATACAGAAAGCTTGGTCCAATTACCCTTTTACAAGAAATGTTATTAAGGTTTCAAAAAAATCATGGATCATTAATAATTATGCAGTTAATTTTGTGCGATCCTGGAAAACTGTAACAGCTAAATGACGTTGCCATATCATCTCACAAGGTCATTGGCCTTCTGATGAAAGACAAGGTACCAATTAACCAATTTCGATAATATTTTTTTGTAGGTCTGACGTTGGGCGATTATGTGAAGTGGGAGGAGTGGTGGTACAAGTATCAGGAGTGGCTGAAGAGGGAGAGGGCCTACGAGAGGTGGGCTGAGGGCGATGGAAATGTGAGCACGCTTATATACAAATAACTAGCTGTGTTGTCTTTATTCTATTTTTTTAATAATTTCACGTACACAAAACAAAACACATTGGACATTTATAATGTTAGAGAATACTGGTAGATGCATAGGAGCTATTTATTCCATTATTCCAGTAGCCCTAATAAAGGAAAACTTGCATGACACATGCAAACAAAAATTTATTTGTTTTTAATAAAATGATATAATTTAAAACTAACATACTTTATACTCAATGTATAACGAGACTGGAGTCCTTGTATTTAAAAATCTGGTGTCGTAAGGTCTGTTGAGCCAATCTCTGAAAATACTGGATTGTTTTTCTTACCTCTGCCTACCCATTATATCATGATGTGCAGTTCCCAAAGGGTAAGAACGTGAATTTATTGCTTAAGATCCGCCTGTCCATCTGTAACCAGATCATATCCTATGAACCATGATTGCTTTTCGAAGTCTAATTAGGCAGTTTCGCGAGTTATCTCTTTGGAGGCTATAACAACAAATAATTGAAAACAGTAAAATAGACATTAAAGTTGGGCTCCGATACAATAAATGTGATTTTTTGCTGTTCTTAAAGATAACGATACGGAACACTTGATGGGCGAGTATAACTGGCACCTGGTCGGTTTGTTTACGTCACTGTCTGGCACAGGTGCGGCGCGAGCGTCGTCGACGCGGTGGTAGACACCGGCGCAGCTGAGGGCGCGCCGCCCCCGCCGCCGTCCTCGCCGTGGACCTGGCCGCGGGGGCCGCTCGCCACTAGGCGCGCGACCTCACCTCGGCGCTGGCGAGCCCCGCTCAGGTAGCTGTGCTGTCGCTTTTCACGCGGCTAACAATTCTTATGGGCCTACCGCCTTCATACTGTATGCATACACAATTCAATTTGCATGTTGTACGTACAGCATGTAAACACGTTATAAAACAGAGTCCACAAAGGCTGTCGGTAGATTTTCATGTGGTTTCGACCCATGGATATTCCCAACGAAGTTACATATAATTTGTTATGGCAACAATTTATTCACGGGCGAAGCTGGGCAGTTGGATGGAATGGAAAGAAATTGAAAAATACATGTTAAAGTATAATGTTTAAACTTAACAATAATTCATACAAATGCCACATGCGTATTTGTGACAACACATTCAACATGGCAGCTGATGTTTTACTTTTTTTCAGATACGCCATCACGAAGTGTAATAATGCGAAGAGTATCGTGTGCTGTTATATGAGTGCGGTATCAAAATAAATGCCAGCAATGAGATTTTATATGGACTCATGTAAAGTGAAATCATTATTTAAAATATTATCTAAATATGTTTAGTGAATGTATAAAATGTTTCTGGCGATATTCGACTTTTAATATCGATAGATATCTCTATTTATTGGTTTTAGCATTTTCAAATAATTTCTATTTACAGGCGATGTATCTTTGTGGACAATCATCATCGCCAGTCGGATGAATCAGACTCACATACAGTCCAGCACGGACAAAGTTCTTGGCTGCTTTACAAATTCTAAGTCCCAATGTCTGTTGATTGAGGGTTTTTTTTGCATAGGTAGCATCAAAAATCGGAACTCACCAAATACGTTGATGCTAAATCTACATCTTGATGCAGTCGCATTTTTTTTTATCCTAACAATAAATTAATAACAGAACCAGAATCCTTTAAATATATTTTAGTGTACCCAATGTGTACGCGCTTTCAAGGTGAATCTAATGACATAATTTGTTAAAATCCTACACATATAGATATTACATTCATATGTTCAAAACATAACTCTCCTTTTCCTTATAACACAGTCACCTACAAATAACTGTTTGTAATTTCCTTATTGAATAGCTGTACTTAAAATATGCGTGTCATTGTGACGGCTGACTTTGTAAGTGGAACATGATTTAGGATAAGGGAAACGGGAGTGTTGCTGAAAATGTTGTGAAATGTTTGGGGAATGCCTACCTGCTTATTAGATCTCAGTCATAATATGTAAACCGAGTATCGTAAAAACTACTTTAACATCTTTATTTCAAAGGAATATTTATTTGTTATTAGGATTTTTGCAGCCGTTGTATTTTGACAATGTACGTTTCAATTCACATTTGTCTTGCAAAAGTCCAGAAAAAATGCTCTGTATTGTATCAAAACAATTGTTACCTGTCTGTGTACACAGTAATCAGTAGATTTTGTAAATACCTAGAAACTGACTTTGTGAAATATAATGGGATGTTATCATGTAACACATGTGACTATATAGGGATTGAAATAAGAATGTATGTGGTTTAAATTATTAAAAAGTTATAGTAGTTGTACTTACAATTTACATTGTAAATAATATCATTTCCACTAGTGATTATATCACACTATTGTTAAGTGCTTTGAATTGTCTAGGCTCGTAACATTCTAATAGACTATTTATTGATGTACGTCCTGCAACCAACAGTGTTGACGCAGTCCTTTTTAAAGGATGGATAAATATCATTGTAATTTGTAGAGCTGTATTATAACCATTATCGTAAATATGGTTGTTGTACCCTCCAGAGACAATAGTATGCACTTTTGCCACATGTTCGGCAAGACTCATGGTAATCATTTTGTCATTTGGTTCAATAGTTATGTTCCCCGTCCACCTCTATATATTTTTCGTTGTGATTTTTACTAGTTCTTATTTATTGATTTCGTAAAGGACGGTCGAACATTGGATGTTCCAATTTTGTATGAAATAGAATGTATAAGTACAGCTTTCATAATTGACCTTCATATTATTACTTGTAACAACTTGGAAAAGATTTTTATTTTGAGCTATTCAGTTGGTTACGCTATAAGTTGTAGTTTTAATGTATGATAATAATCTACATATTTTTCTCTTTAAATGGTATATTGGTACAAAATCACATAAGTCTCCTTGCACGAACTTCACTCGTACCGATTTTAAAGGTAAAAATCGACCTAAAATTGATCTGTATCCTTCATAATTTACTCCTAAACAAATAACATTTGAACAAATTCTATTAATATTATAGATTTAGTATTGCAATTTGCAGATGCAAATTATTCTAAGCTTATTTTTATGAACAATTTTATAAATTAGACGTAGTAGACCTTAATAAAATTGAAGTACATTAAATGTGTGTCCATTAGATGATTTGCACTGAGCTAAAGAGAAGTGGACTTTAAATAGACGCATGTGTATCCTGCTGGTCGACCGAAACCCCCGGGTGTCGTTGATAGCTCCTAAAGGTGGCGTTAAAGTAGTCCCAAAGACAACTGCGGCGCAGCAACGCAACGCAACGTGCAAGTGACTACTTTTTAACTTAAAACCTCTGAAATGTGCCCTGCAAATGAGTTCTACGTAGTGTCCTGCGAGCACTCAGATTCTTGTGAGGTTGTCAATTTTTGAAAAGCCTAGCCTAATGGTAGCCATGATAACGTGCTACCACTATGGCAATGATTCTGGGTAGGGTTAAAAATGATTCTGTAATTTTGTAAAATCACAGTAGCGGCCGTTGCTACGAAAACTGGTTACACATTTGTCTAGAAGACTACTTTAAGCTCCTTGGATCTGCTGGATGCGCATTGAAGTGGGAGAGGATGGGGACTAAAGTGTACACTTGTGTCGGCTAAGTCAAAATTGATGTTGTATAAAGTATAAAATAGATTTAATTTTAAAATGGACTTCACTCTACAAGTGTGCTTAGGAGGTCTAATCGTGTAACGGTAAGTATTATTTAACCCAAGCTAATCGTGTGCTAATAAATGTTGTATGCGAATAAACTATTCATAGAGAAAATGTTTCTATGGTCGTTGGCCGTTACTTATCCATACATTTTCAGTTTTGTAGTATAAGGAGGCGAGAGAAATCGGAGCTTTTAGAGACTACCCACGCCCATAACATCCGCGAAATTGTTGCAGATGTATTGGCCGCGTCTCTTCTCAGTCAGTAATGGACGTCGAAGGCCTTCCAGAGCGGGGTTCACCTTTCACACTCCACCACTCTTGAATACTGCTATCCATTTTTGATGGATGAATAGGACGGAGCAGAATCTCTTAAAGTAGTGACCATACCATCATGAATGGCTTTCGGTGATAGCCCCCTAGGCGGTACTTAATGACGGCACGCTGCTCGATTTGCTTCATTTGTAGAAACTGTCCAATTGCTTTTTTAAAAAAATTATAAAATCACAACTAAGGTTGATTTTAGTCTCGCGCCGACGGCACGCGCACCGTCAGCGCTAATAGCCGAGATATGTGAACTTTTAGGAAGCGTTTTTTGGTGACTCGTAGCTATCAGCGCGCACGGTGGTCAACGCTGATAGCTACGCGTCGCGCGTTGGCCCCGCGTAGCTGTAGGCGCTGACGATCGCACGAGCGCCTCTGCGTTCAGTGAGCGTTTTAGTGTCAAGCGGAGCGGACGTCGTCAGCGCGTACAGTCATGGAGAATCGCGAAGTGTTATGTTTAATTACTAATAATATGTCATTTATGTTTTTTTTGTCTTGCCTATAATATGAAACATAACAATAATAAATACCTATGTTGTTTTCTTACCTATAATTTGCCATGATTATACATAATTATAAAACGAGTAGATATGTTTTTTCTTATCTTAAAGTCACCATTAGTCGTTCAACCGGTGGTATAGGTACGATTCGTAAGCTGCAATGGAACAGTTCATCCTGTATCTTGCCAGAAGTTCGTCAACAGTTCTAGTTGACATTCGAGAGTAATTAAAGAATTTACTTTCGTCAACCCTCTAACTGCCATATAACAAGACAAACTCCTGCAACGGCTCTCTGCTCAATCAATGGATGACCATGGAGTCTTCGTCGTCGCCGGTTTTTATTTTTTTGGGATACATAGTACAAAGCAGCAATAATTAATACAATCCGCATTTTGTCGTCGTCTGTACGGTAAGGCGGTCAGTACGATACTAAAACGAGCCACGCTTACCCTCAGCGCTGACAAACAACGCGCTGAGCTATGAGCGCTGACGGTGAGCGTGAGACTGAAATCAGCCTAATTATCGCACACGTTTCGAACTTCGCACAATTAACTAGTCTGAACTGAACTAAATGTGGGTAGATGTGATTTTTGGAATTCAATGAATCTGTGTTAGGCCGAAGACTCTTCAATTCACTCTCGTATTGATTTGCCACCTCGACCGTTGCACACGTCGAAGTTATTTGGAATAGTCTAATATAATGATTATTTTCTTTAGTATAATATGACTGGTAGCAAATAAACAATATCTCATTCATAGTAATATTCCAAATGTAACGAGTAGTCGATATTGACATGACACTTTTCTAAATACATCTCCGTGGTGCAAAGCAGCTGGGCCTCACCAGGCTGCCCTATCTTCTCCGCTTGTATGAGTCATTGCAATCTTGTACGGGCTCCGCTATGATTTGGGAGGGACATTGGAATTACATGTTCCTCCTACTCACTTCTGATTAAATTCGTTGCAGGTCCCAAGACATTTTAGCTTCTCCCTCGAGCTCCCCGCTATCATATCAATGGGTTCATAGCGGATGCCGTTGTCGATCCCAGAGACAGGAGTAGCAGTGGTGGGAATGAAAGGTGGGGCTAGCCCGTTAAAAATACAAAAAAAAAGCTCCTGATCATGTTAAATCCATTTCAAACGCGGACTAATGGCTTTACTACATCTTGCAGACGGCAAACTCTTCGGATGTATTTTTGGTTGCGCAGACACGTTTTATGATCAAGATGGGCTAGCGGGGTGGCTTTAGGATAATCCTCGTTGAGTGGTTACTGGCCTAGTCGGAGACCGATTCTGGCTGGGTCCGTGGCATTTGTCCTCTATCCTCCCCACCAATGGGCCACCGGCTACTCACAGAAAGCTGTCACTGCGTCCGTATCACGCGGTCATGCCGGTTGAATTCCGCTGCTTTACAGCATGGGACAATCTCTTAATAAATGAGTGGTGCTGTGACTCTAAATTTAGGAATTCGTAGTCAAAAATGAGTAGCTGTGTCGAACCTTAGGACAAGCTTCGAATCACGTGCAGATATTACTCCCTATATTGAACAATTTAACAAAAAATATTATATAGGAAAATACTCTACTCAATTTATTTGTATGTACGAATTTTGTACCCAACTACTTAATATCATTCCATTTTAATAACAATACTACCTAAGAGTTATCTTTTCATTTGTGGGAAATTAAAAAATACACATACAAGGAAATATAGTTCACTTGTATTTTTTTGTTTCGTCAGAGTCCGTCTGCCCAACACTAGAAGAGAGGCTTCCGACGCTCATAGTCATCGGCGTAATTATAATGCAGATGTGTTGTTTCTTCACTCATCCTGTGCCTTCGATGACGAGAAACAAACCTCACCAAACCTTACGCAAAGTTATCGTTTTGCAGCAGGAACTCCACCTCCCGGGTCGTACAGTACGGTACGACTAATTCAACTCTCTCACTCTTATAACACAAATATACATAATAATAAATTATTTTAAATAGCTTTCCATATAAAATAATATAAAATCCATAGTTTAATCGGGGAACTGAAAAAGATTTGGAACCCCTGCTTTGTTGACGGGATACGGTGGAGCATGAATTTTGATAAAAAAGAGAATTTACAGAATAAAATATACCTTCGTATTTACTTATAGCTCGCATCATTTTTGACATGTATCACTCGTTATTGACTATGCCGGTAGATGTAGATGGAATGCGGGGTGCCCGCAAATAACAACCGACTCATCTGATGATAAATAAACATTGTACATAGGGTGAACATATTGGATAATAAAACGCGTAAGTAAATGCAGGTTATGCGTACCTACCTGCTATCAAATACTGTTATGCTACACAACCGATGGGATTTATTTTGTATGTTTAATATGTGTGACAAACACTAGTCATTAGAGCTAACAAAGTCACAAGTATTAAGTTAAAAGCTTGATGAAATACATCAATTATATGTAATTTTTTTGCGTAAATCGACCAGCAAAATAGTTTTAAATCTTCGGGTGAAACATCAGGACGTCTATTACCTCTAGAGATAATATAAATGGGAAAGGAAAGCCAGTCTAGAAAGTGCGAGAAAGCAAATGTGGTTTGCTATCTGTCTCTCTTTTGTCATACATTTATTGGAGATTACATAGAAATGCATTCTCGTTTTACATCTATATTCTATATTAATCAACTCGCATACTCGCAGTCACAGGCTTGGCTTCTATACCCGATCCATATTATCTATACTGTTATCCCAGTCCACTTGGGGCCAAGGTTGCTAAAAGCATGTGAAGCGTAATAATACTTTTGGGCGAAGCAGCAATTTCTACAAGAGGAGATGAACTCGAGGCCTCCGAGAGGCCAGGAGCCTTGGAGGAATCATTTGCCTCTATTTGCTATAATTTTGCAATTTAATCGACCTGGTGCTGTGACCCTGAGAGTTTGTGTAATTAATGTTCATGTTATGATACCGTCTTAAATATAATAACTATCTTATCGCGTTTCCTGCATTTTGAGAGGAGTAGGTAGCTGATATAGGATGAAGGAGGTTAAGGTACCTGCATGATTGAAACCGTGCGGATGTTAATTGGCTTTTGTAGTCACCAAATATCTTTCGCTCGTGTATTCCCTGTCCTATAAAATAATAAAATTCTATTGGCAGCGACAGAAATTAACCAAATTATCCGCACTGATATATTTATTGGAGTAGTTCCATGTTCAAATCACCGTTTTTCTGTAACCAGCCAGCATCTGGGGAAATATGTTACTCATTAATAAAAGAAGTCATTTATAAGACCAAGGCTCACCTGATATAATGTACACACCGCCATCTGCTATCCTTTTTAAGCACTTTTGGACCCCAACGTAACCACCCACGCATTAATGCGCGCGCCTTTATCGTTAGTGTTTATTTAATGATCAAATGCTTTTCCAATGAATACACAAACTGTGCATTATGATATCATTAAGAAAATGGATTATATTTACTTGAAGATACATGGTTTAATAGAAACCGCGTTCGGCCGACTTAGTTTTATTAAATGGTCTAAGCATAGGTATTACTAGTTTTATTACTCTACTTAGTTTTATTAAATGGTCTTAGTATAGGCATTACTTTTTTTTAGATTTTGGTAGATCTAGTTCTTTTTTTTTTTTCTTCTTTTAATCTTCATTTTAGTTTGGGGGTTTTTATTTAAAAAGTCGACATTTTATGTAGGTAATTTTTATAAAAACAAATTACTTATACATATTTCAAGAGAAAAACAAACTGAGAGTAAGAGACACAAAAAGTTTTCTGTAAATCTGGTTTACGGCATAGAGATAGTATTGTATTTCTCATCTTCCTTCTCTATTAACCAATACGGAGATTCGCAGTCACAGGCCTGCCTATGGCTGCCATACTCCGTATTATGTTACTTTATTATTAAAGGTTTCTGGACTTGTAATAATCTTTTAAATAAGCTAACTTCATAAGAAAATATTGATGAAAAATTTCATACTTTCGTTATTATGAATTACATTATTATCACTGGCATATTATTATTTTGTATACTAACACAAAGATTGAGAATTACAATTAGTTGACAAAACATATCTTGTTATGATTCATTGTCTCTATTTTTTACAGTGAGTGCACTATAAAGAGTCATTCATTAATTCAAAGGAGTTCACGTGTTCATAGTATATATCGGCAGATGGAGTGAAAGAGAGATAGCTTCTAACGCTCTCTCGCTCTAAGGCGCCGCCCATCCGGAACATTACTATGACATCATATTTTTTTCGTACAGCTAGTAGCGTTAACGATTTAAAAGACGTTATCACTCCCAATAAAATATTTAGAAATAGATTTTTTTATTCTCTTGGTAATGTTTTGTCGCACTACTCGTTTTCACCACTGCTACTCCCGTGTTGGCAGGATCAGCAGCGGTAGCCACTGTGATCCTTTGATAAAATAATCGCATGGAATCCAAAAGAAAAATCTAAACTGTCTTGGGACGCGAAAAGGATTTAATCTGAATAAAATAGGACGAGCACGTAGTTCATATTGTACTATATACAAAGGGAATATAAAAAATCTCTAAAACCCGTGATGTAAATCTTATTTTATAATAGCATGGGAAGACGAACAATATTAGTTTGCAAACGAGAGAAGACTTGGTTTTTTTTATTACTGGCTTGTGTTTAATCACTTCCTCCTGTGGAAAGTGATGACGTGACCGAAGATGGCACTCGCTTGCCTAGACTGCCTATTTATCCGTTGTATGTGTCAGGAAACACAGAAGCTGGAAGCGTTTTCCACAGCTTAGCCGTACGTGTTAAGAAAATTGGTAATTAGTAAATAATTACCCATCTGCCATCTAGATGGGCCAGTAAGGTACTGGAGTGGAGGCCACGTTTAGGAAGTATTAGTCGACCGTTCACCAGGTGGGAAGACGATCTCCGTGCAGTAGCCGGTACGGAATGGACGCGAGTCACAGGAGATCGGTCACATTGGCGATCATTGAGAGGGGCCTCTGTCCAGCAGTGGACGGATAAAGACTGATAATGAATGAAAATAATTACCAACACCCACAGTCAACCGAAGCGCCAGAGATGTCGGAAGTGCATTACCGGCCTCTCAGGAATGAATAAGCTCTTCTCTTTTTTATTTATAACAATATTTTCATTCTTCTATAATTTCTTTGATGTTATTTTGCATTTTTTTGTAAATCTGAAATATGAAGGTTCATAATTAATATCACACTTCGGGCCTTTTGTTATGCAATATTAAAATGTATTTATTCTGCATAGAATTATAAAAAAACACTCTTAAAAATAGTAAAAAGTGGCAGTCAGGTGCTGACATAAGCGACAACTTAAAACTGTACATGTAATGCAGCTACGCGACGGGCTGCATTTCGTGACAAATGAAGGTGTGACGGTGACGCGAGCTCAATGATTTTGCACAACCAAAAAGTGCTCAACGCTTCTAAAAAGCCATCACTTCAAAAATTTCTTTTAAAGTGGTCATGGTCTCGAGCCCTGGTCTGAGAACTAAAACTCAGTTGACGTGCGAAACTTCGACTAACTCTAATAAAGGATGTAAACAACTACATCATGTGCGCCCCATCGCATATTTTATAGTCGTCATCACTATCAACCCTTATCGGTCCACCCACTTATGGAGGAGACGTCTGGGGCGGTGATGCGGATTTTGGCGTGCGAATGTTTTAGTACAATATTCTTCTTGTCACAGCCGCACTTCCCACAAAACACACAGCACTTTTGGAGTACACACCTGGAAATGACCTAACATTAAATAAAGATTATGAGGTAGTGCCATGCTGTATGGCAGCGGCCGGGCTGGTACGACTGCTCACATGACACCGCCGTAAATTGATAGCTATTTTGTCACGTTTCATGTGGTTTGGGAATAGAAGGTTTGGGTGGAGAAAATGAGTTCCCTCACTCAATGAATAGATATGCCATCAATAATGTGCATGTCTAAGTACGTCGGTAGTCATAAGAAGACTACAATCTCTCGTTTGCCCCGACGTAAAAACTGTTTAAAATGTATTTAAAGTGCCCAGTGCACATGAGATACGATATAGGACAGAGGCATTGAATTACAAAAGTAGCAAGATACGAGTACACAGTGAAAGTCTCAAAAGCGTCCCTATAAAACATGACCAATATTCAAATTATGCACCTTGTCAGAACAATTTATAAACATGCGCATAAGGTTGACTACGAAAAAACAAGTTTAAATTATGCACTTCTTTGAAGTAGGATCTGCTTCTTAAAAAGTTAAAATCATGCGCGTAAGGTTGAGTTTGGAAAAAAACATGTTTATACACAATCGCGGATGCTTCAGAATAAAGTGTAGTGTGAAATTATGTATTGTATTTTTGAGGCAAAGTTACACTACTACATGCGCACGCGACGCGTGTTGCGGACCTCTCGTACGTACTAGGAGAAACTGGTTTAATCCGGCTCGATATGCGATCGAATGGGGCATGTGCCGTTTGTTTACACTGCGCCCAGTTTCACACACGTTATTGAGACGAATCTAACGAAACCTTCACACGTTAACACCCGTAAAGTCATTCAGGCTGGGAACACACATACCTACATACGCCCGAAATTCATTACCCTCCTTCTGATACAGGCGGGCATCTATTAAAAATAGATCAATCTAGTGTTTTCATAACTTAGCAATTGAACCTGTGTGCAGCTGGCGTCGATGTATAAGACATCGTCACGTCTATACCAAAAACTCGCTAGTAGGAAGGTCAGCAATCAAGACTCCATCATAAGACAAGCTTGATGATACCACAATATTGTACTATTATCTAATCTACATATAATTGCCAGTTTTCATGTTGATACAACTATTACAAGTGCGTGTAAGTAACACTATAATAAGATCATACTATTGTTTGTTACAGCATGACCTAATAAAACCATTTAAAAAGTAATTCATATTTGAATTGGAGTCCTTAACTACGGGCATGCCAATTTTCATGACAATCGGTCCAGCAGTTTAGCCGTGAAAGCGTCACAAATAGATTTCGCATTTGTAACATTAGTATTTATAACATTAGTATTATCATCTACTGCTTCCAATTTTAGCTGATTCATTGGTAAACATTCCCTTTCCGTCAATGTACATATCTTCCTTCAATGGAACACCGGGAACTATCCGTGAGATAACTACATAATTATTGGTAACGCGATGGCATAACAGTCACTTTCGCGGCAGCATAATGAGAGCGTGAGGCACTTTCCTGGTCGAACAGGGTCATACCGAATGCACTGCAGTATGCCCCTATCTCCTACTGAAACTTAGAGTGGACCAACACTTTGTTATCCAGAATTTAACCTCCACTACCTCCCGCTAATTGTGTCATTTAGTGCACTACTCATAATACGTGTGCTCCATGATCTACTTTTTTAATAATGACAGTTACAAACAGCTAATTTAACTATTATTATCAAGGCCAGAGGGATTGAGTGATCCGTTCTCGGCCCGAAACTGATTTCGGGGGAAACTCGCGCGCGGTAACTCAAACGGCCTCGACGTCGACGTAAACGTTTGGCTCATGGAGAGGATCATGACACGATCGTGGATGAGGCAAGGCAGATGTGTAAGGATCGTGATGTGGCACACCGTTCTATCGGCCTTCTGTGTGTTATTGTTACAATAAATGAATATATACCTTTTTTGTTTTTTTTTTCTATTAGTCTCCTTTGTTTGTGTGTTGTTTGAATGTAAACTTTAATCTCTTTTTTCTAGCTGTATTAGTGTAAATGATTTGTGTACACAGTTTTGGTTTTTGTGTCATGCTAGTCAATTTGTCTACACTTGTTTTAACAACTGTTTGTGTTCCTTGAAAATAAATAAAATAAAAATAAATTACTTTTTATATTTTTCCTATGACATATAATTTGACTTTCCCCGTTTTTAAAAGAGAAAACCTTTTTAGCAGATGATAAAATCCCTTTTTTCCTTCACAGGTGCAAATAAAGAACAGATACATTCGCTTTAAGGAAAAACATGCTTTATCAAAACTGGTTTCTAATGTTGTTTGTTGTTTTTTTGCTGGATATTATTGTAATGGCATATTGATAAACTCACAGCGTTTTCTTGGACAGTTTTCGATCAATTGATCGTCATAGATATTATTTTATTTTCTTTTTGCAATCGTTTGATTGGTGGATTACATCTACAAAAATGCTTACAACTATGAATTTTTTTGGCTTCCGTACCCAAAGGCTAAAACCGGGACCCTATTACTAAGATAATCAACTGTCCGTCTGTTTGTCACCAAACTAGCTAAACAGTTGATATTTTCATAGATGTTATATTTCTGTTGCCGGTATAACAACAAATATTTAAATTAATTACTAAAGAGGGCTCCCAAACAACAAAAGCTTGATCGGCGTGTCCAAAACGTAAAAGAAAACGGAACCTTTATAATTTAGCCATGTCCGTCCCACACGTCTGTCCCACACACAGTAATTTTTCCTCAGAGATAGTATAGAGATACAGTCGCTATATATCGCTCTGCTTTATCTAACGCTTTAAATTTGGAAGAAAGCTGTGTTTTATAAACCACAACAAAATGATGTAGTATGATTCTGAAATAAAAATAATTTGAGGATATTTACTCCATAACAGATAACTGTGCAGTGGATTTTTTTGAACTATCGAAAGGAAAATTGTAAAAAATATTGGAATTATATTATTCAATAAAAACTTCAAACGAAAATCGATTTGAATAAAAAGTATTTGGTAAGAGTCACGTTGTTTGCTGCCACGGAATCTTTCACAGACGAGTCCGACTCTCGCTTGGCAGGTTCTTTCTGTTGGCAGGTTACATTTTGTTAATATAAATAATATGTATTTCCAACCCATCACAGTTTCACAGAGGGTAACGCGTCCTTACAGCGCGAGAGTTTTGTAGATTTAGCCGTCGTCAAAATTGTATCACTCAACGTCAGTCGGAGTAAAACGTTGTACGAGCTAGACTCAGACCACAGGCCAGTTGTATTCAACAATCCCCCATAGAAATGTCGTTTTCACAAAAACTATTATATCGTCTAGGATCTATATCGTCCTAGGAGTACATTTAAATGATTTTCAATCGAGTCTTCTCGACAGCATACCCAACACGATGGAGCCCGGTGAAGCAGCCAACGCGGTAGCCACTAGCCAGTTGTATTCAACATTGGTCCCCATGGAAATGTCGTTTTCACAAAAACGATTATCGACTATATCGTCCTAGGAGTACATTTACATGATTTTCAATCGAGTCATCTCGACAGCATCAAGCAGACCCAACACGATGGAGCCACTACCCAGCTCATTCACCATATATGTATCACAATCCAAAGATCTACCAATGGGATTACAATGAGACAGCAGAGTAATTTCGATCCCCCGCAAGATATCAAAGACCTGATTCGCATCATAAACCGCGTGAGATGCGAATACGACCGACATCCGTCCGAAGGTGACAGACAGACCCCTTGGCTTCTCGAATGAAAAGTATAAGTTGAGATAGTTTTATTTCGCAATGGAGGGCCCGGTCGCTTCCTAAGAAGTGTAACTCCCTCTCAGACAGGCTTTCGGCCCGTCACTCGAGCCCTACAGACCGAAAGCTGGTTAGCTATGACCCTGCTCATCCGACCTAATGTTCCTCCTACAATAGATGAAGATGAAAAACCCGAGATACTAGCCGATACGCTAGAATCTCAATGTACTCTTATTTCTCACGTAGTCGCGGTAAATCGGTAAGTCGAGCACCGACACTCTCTACCACAGGAAGGCGACCCTACACGTGCCACAACAGACGGGGTGAAACTCCTCGCCAATGATCCCGTCCCTAGGTGGTTCTCTGGTTCCGTTTCAATAAGCCTCGTAGTGAGCATATTCAACGCCCTCTTTGAGGGATGCATGTTCCCAAACATATGGCAGGAAGCGACATTGATTGATATTCACAAGCCAGGGCAGCCCAGGATATTACCCACAAGCTACAGTCTAAAAATCTCATCAGTTCGTTGGTTATGCTCTATGTGAGAGTTTTCCTCGAGCGTAGGGATGTAGGGATAAAGTAGTCTCCATAAACCAGCAACACGCATTTCGCCCCCCCCCCCAGTCATGAGCCTCTCCATGAGCCAAACGTCCACGTCAGCCCTGCGTCCATTTAAGCTACCGCGCGCGAGCTGCCCCTAACGTCAGAGTCGGTGGAGGAGGGGCCTCTAGGTCATAATAACAATAGTCAAACTAGATGTTACAAACACTGCCATATCGGGATGCATCTCTCCCTTCTGCCGTATGGAGGGGGAGGGGTCCCTCTTTCGACCCTAAAACTAGTCCCATTCTAGAGCAATGGGATGAAGCTGTATATAAGGCTTCTCTTCGATACCACAGCATAAGTTTAGGTCCCAAGAAAAAGTATTTGTACTGTGGATTTTCATACGTATTAAGGAATTTTAGTAAAGCGAGAGAATCGAACCGCGGATAAAGCCGCGACCACATTGCTTCGATACATGTTATATATTTTGCACAAAAAAGATATTATTTTACAGAGTCAGTGCTGCAGTAGGAGTTAGTCACTTCTTTTGACTTAAAAAGTATTTTTCTCTGCGCCGTTATTTTAAACGAGTATTAACAAGGAGAATTTCTTCTAAGTTAAATATTGAAGCCTATTATACCCGTGTCGTTCGCACAAAACCACAAGCCACAAAAGAAAAAAATCGCTATAATTATATAGAAATAAGTAAGTAATCTACTTTTGTTCCTTCAATTTAAAATTACCGTAGCTCTTTCACAATATTCAAATGAGAATAGCGGGCTTGAACTAACTAGCGATCCGCTCCGGCTTCATCCGTGAATAGCAGATGTCGTGTTATGCATTAATACCGTCAATGGGCAATGCTCTATCAAAGGATAAATTGCATGAAAAACAGTTCTGTAGATTTCGAGAAAAGCTTCTGGGGATTTTATTTTGTATATAAGAATATAGGTGCGAATTTACAAAATTATTGTAAAAAAATATTATGTCGACCTCTCTCATAATTGGTGGATGCATTACTAGTAATGAAAAGGATCTATGATTGACTTGTGTACTTATTGTTAGTTATCTATCCCGACTAATGACTTTCCAGTGATATAATAACCATCTTTCAATAGAATCAATTAAGAGGATAGATAAATAATATACTTAAATATAAAGCTACAGTCCGTCGATAGTCCAAGGAAGGTATTCGGAAGTAACCTGGCTGTGAATTTGATTTGCAAAAATTCCAAGATACACGTTATCATACTGAACTGTCATTGTAAAGCATCCGTAATGGTACTTAAACAATTTTTTTTGCACAGTATACCTTATGCTCTGATTTAAGTCGTCTTTACAAGGCAATTTTATTTGAAAAAAGTGCATACTTTAAACACACTTGCAAAATCAACCTTACGCGTATATTTTCACAAACTGGATAATTTGACAAGATGTTAATGATTGATGAACACAATAATTTTCAAAATCGAAGAACTACGCGTAGTCGCGGGCACCAGCTCGTTTAAATTGAAACGTTTAGTTTTCCCGTTTTGATTTCAATATATTTGAGATGTACAAATGTGTTTAAGATTACTTGTAAACTGTAACTAAACACTCGTGTAACGTTATATCTGCTTTTGTAATTTATTTATTATTTGAGTTTTGGTGAACAAGAGCAAACTCGAATGTACGGCTTCCTAACATTACGTTGCTTCCCACACGAGATCGTCTCACCAAAAACGTAGGAATTATTATAATTAACAAGCAACAGCCTGCGGTTTCGCCCGCGTACCTCCGGTCCTATTAGTCGTAGCGTCATGGTATATAACCCATAGCTTTCCTCGCTAAATGGACTAGCCAACACAAACATTACTTTTCAATTCGGGCAAATAGTTCATTACAGAAACAAACAAATAAACTATTCAGCTTTATGTTATTCGTATAGATTGATGGATATATAAGACTAATTAGTTTTAATTAAAGTACTGGAAACTTTGTCATATCAGGAACTTAGTACGTAATATCGCTAAGTAATATCAGGAACTTAGAAATTAATATCAGGAACTAAGAAAGTAATATTAGGATAAAAAATTAAAAGGGTATTTTTTTTCTTTTGTGATACGAGAACCTAAAACATTTATTTTTTACAAACTGCACACAGTGTCATCTACTATAACCATTTGCGAACACAACCTTTTTATGGTATAAGGGAGCAAAGTAGCAGTCGGAGTCTTTTGATTACTAACCCATAAACACCCGCATAATTGTTATGCAGACGTGCATAGCCCCCCACATCAGTGAAAACCCAGAAATTCACATTTGTCTCTCTGACATTGCGGTGGGACGGTACCTTATGAGCGAGAGGTATCTCCCCGGTGGTACTTGCTGAAGTAGTGTAATGTTGCATTGCAGCCGAATTGGGACAGTTCGACTGGAGAGGTACCTCTCACCCACATGATGATATGCTGTCGCGATTAATGCAATATAAGTTTCTGTTGTCTATCAGGAGAGGAGGGGAGAAGGGAGGCAGCTACTTAACGAGCAGTTGTCAAAACTTGTAGTTTTACTGTAAAACATAACCATGAGAAGGTTATAAGGTCACTCATCTAAAATGTGTACAAAAACTGGATATGTGACCTCTCATGGGCCAAATATTCTTAACGAGATAGAATTTATTATGAAAATCGTTTTCTGTCAATGTTCAGTCTGATACATCGATGTATATTTCGGTGTTATGTTGTAATGGCGCGGGAAATTGCAGATCTTAGCTGGAGCCACGGGCTTGATAAATGTCCTTGTAGGAATTCAACCTGACGTCACAATGTAAGTATCTCAGACTAGCCATCCGTCCCGGCTGCGGCTGTGATTAAAGACTAAATCCTTCGCAGAGAAACGCTCTATCCCCGAGCGAGTGCCGCATGAAAAACCGTTCAGTAGCTTTTAATAAAATCGACCACATACACACAGACAGCTTTTGAAGGTTTTTTTTTGTATTAAGTATATATAGGCGACAGCAGTGTGAAGTGATAATTATGGTGTCGCGATTTGGGAAATTTGTGAGAGTACGGATAGCCCGATGAGGATGGGGTAGCAAGACTGGTTGTGCGGATATTAATGAGAGTTGACACAGATGATGTCACTTTACGGCGGTATTATGTGGTATATTATGCAGTGTGCGAGGGGTACCTCCACGGTCGTGCCGGCCCAATTCCGTTGCATAAGGAGGATGTAGTGTCATGCACCTACCTCATCTTGTACAGCATGGCACTACCTCTTCCCGTATCCTGCACTTTATTACAAAATGTATAGATAATATTCATCTCGTGAAGTTCGAAACAAGTTATTGCAAAAACGACGTACAAATAATTTTATCATAATAATAATCAACATTATGATAAAACTAGTTTTACGCCTGACATCTTAGTCCAAGCGTGATCATGGTTGCTGTAAAGCTTCCGAACCGTGGGGTTTTATAATATAATTAAATAAACCGCGACAAAATACGTAAAAGTGGTTTTATTGTAATAAGGAAATTGGTACTGAACGGTAGTTCGAAAACATCTTTGATTGTACACAAACATATTTTGAGTTAAGTTGTTTTCACCAAGTGCATAATTTTATATGTGAGACCCCACAAAGGTGCCTTTCATACGCACTGTTTTGAGGCGCTAAGTGTGTATATTCCCTTTTGCGCACTGTCATGTCACACTAAAACACAGCTGGTGCCATCGGTCGCCCCGGATCTATCAACAAAAGCCCACCTCAGCGACTAACTGTGTGTCTTAGTATTTCTGTCAGTCAATTCATTTTTCCTTTTCATTTCCCAATTCGGTGGCGGTGAATCTAAATTCTCCGTCGTATGCCGTGACAACCCATTCTATGCTCATCACACCGCATTGCTGTGCAGATAACAATTAATTATATCCAAGTGCCTACTGTGTTTGTTTTTTCTGTTTATTTTGTATTCTATGTTTTATTTTTTTTTGTTTTTTGCTGACGAAGGGGAATGCATTTACGCATGATACCTGGGAGCCCGAATGGACTCCCAGACCTATGTTAGACTCAGCAATTGGGTAGCAATACCAACTAAACCCCTACGGGAGCCTTCAGCCGCTATTAGTGGAGGGTCCCTGGTCTGCAGGCAACAGGACCCCTCCAGCGACAGACTGGCCTCGGCGAAAAAGGCATACTTCACCTCCTCGAGGACTGTGCGGCTACTCTATGACCAGACCTCTTCTCTCACCCGCTCGCCGGCTTCCTTCTGGGACTCGTCGCTGCCGAGTACCGCGATGATGATGCTCGACTTTGACAAGTCCCCTCCGACAACTGATGTCGGATCGTGACGCAGCGCCGCCCATCTCGGGCACACCTATCTAAGGCAGCCGATATCTCTCTATCGTACGGCTGCCGCGCCAGGTCCTCCCCTCACCTCTGCATTAACGCCACATGCCCTAACCGGCGGAACCGCAGGATCTCGTCATGCCTGGTGTTCAGGCCGAGAGCCCTTCTATAGAGACATAGGAGCAGCTCTCGGCAAGAAACTCTACCACGAGTTCTCACGAGCCATCACCGGCTAGGGCTGTCGCTGCAGACCACGATACCGTACGGTACCCCCGGATCGACCTCACTGCGACGACCCTCTGTGTAGAGCGCAGACGGGCCTTATTTCTCGCAGTGAGACGATCCGTCCAAAGCGGAGCACCGTACGTCGCCATACTCCGGACTGACACCGGAGCACAGCTGCCTGCAGGCGGCGCTGGGTCCTCCGAAGTTCGGGAGGAGTCTGCCCAGCGCACTCGCCACCTTCACTACCTTCGGTCCCACCAGTTTCGGTAGCGAAGCGTGGGCCGAAGGTCAACACCCACTTCGGCCAGCCGCACCCCCTCCTTGTAGTCTCGTCCCCGGGCATAAACGAGGGTGTCATCCGCGTAGCAGATGACACCCGTCTCGGGGAGGAGACGGCCTCGCAGGACCCAGTCGTAGCCGACGTCCCACAGGATCGGTCCAAGTACAGAACCCTGCGGGACGCCGCGCCCGACTCGCCGCCAATCTACGGACCCCGACCTGTTCCCGACGGCCACTCTGTGACCGGAGAGATAAGCATCCAACAGCCTCACGAGATAAGGAGGCACATTAAAGAAGACCAGTGCCTCCCGTGTCACGCTGTGCAGGCGACTGTTGAATGCGTTCTCGATGTCTAACGACATTGCCACCACCTCCCTCCGCTTCAACCGTCACCGCCCGCAGACGCTTGAGGGCATCGATCGTCGACTGGTGTGCTCGGAACCCGAACTGTGACGCCGAGAGTCTGGGTCCCGAAACTTCCTCCAGATGCTGAACGAGACGGGAGGCCACAATCCGTTCTAAGGCCCTCCCAGTCTCGTTGTGCAGCACCACCGGTCGAACCGACAACGCCTAGTCGATGGGCCGCCCTGCCTGTGGATGCAGGCAGAGCCGACCCTCCTTCCATGCCTTCGGGAACTGACCAGACCGCAGGCAGCGGTCAAAAATTTCCCGGAGGCTATCCCCGAGTTGCACGAGAGAGATCGCCAGCACTCTCCCGTACACCCCGTCTGGACCCGGTGTCCTCTTCTTACCCTGGAGCCGAGTCAGAATCGCCTCCATTGTCTGTGGCATTGTGAAGCAAGTAAATGTCAATTCTTTCTATTCCGCTACAGTTTCTTTGCCTAAAGACCCCGTTCGAACGAGACATTTCTTAGCGCCTGTTAAAAAGCCATCTTCGTGGTCCAGTCATATGTACTCATGACAGTAAGACGAGAGCGATGCGTGGACGTCCTTATGTAATATAAGGACGTCCACACATCGCCCTCATTCAACGACTTTTTAACACGCGATAAAAAAACAATTCGGGCCTGTAGTTCCTGAGGTTGCACGTTCAAACATGCAGACTCTTCAGCATTATATTATTAATATGATACTTTTGACATAATGAAAACAATTGACAGTGAATTTATTGAATTTACATGGATTTTATAATTACTTATTCGAACAAAGAAAATATACCGACATAAATCTCACGACGCAAGAGAGATAAACCGTACAGAGAGAGTAAGAGAGGATGGAGCCCGGAGCCAGGAGCACGCGCGTGGCCCGCTGTTATAGGCGGGAATACGGGGCTGTCCTACGAGACTGTCGTGACAGCTCAAAAGAATCGGAATACTCAAAAAAGTGTCATATCTCATTGAATTTTAAATTTATTTCTAACAATATACATAAGCGAGGTGCTGAAAGACCGAGACGCAGTGATACAGACCAGCTAGAAGAAGAATTTACTATCATATCTAACAGAGAATTGAAGAGCGTGGCGGCGAGAAGAGTGGCAAGAGCCGCACTGACAAGAGACTCGCTCTAAAATAAATGTTGATGTCATACACTAGTTAAGAAGTGGTGCTATATTGGATTACAATTGGGCCGATATTCGGCGAAGTAGCGCTCGCCCCTGAATTAGAAGACAACAAAGTCTTCGCTACTTACAAAGGTACATAAAGCAAATTGATCCCGTGTCGAGCCTCAAGATCCTCCCCCACTAGCCCCAATCCTGGATGCTGATGGCGAATAAATATTACCATATCCGAAAACCACTGATTTCTTACGAGCTGCGGCCCGTTACCGTTAAAACTAAGTGACGGTCGCCATATCGAGTGTGAATAGTCCTAATGCGTCTATATTTTTCATAACACCTATTTGGCGATACAATGCTATGGTGTTTCGAACAGCACGACGCCGCGGTGGCGTGGAGTCGACATTCTTCAATCATTATTTATAAGTTTTATTTTGTATATAATATAAACTATTAAATTATTTAGAATTTGAGTTTGAAAATAGTTTTATTGTAAGGCCTATCAATTTTAAGGAAAAGAAAATTAATTTGAGACAAATATCGATTGTCGGCGCCCTTATTGAAAAAAAAACATTTTTATTTTTTCTTATTTCCCACTAACGTAATAGTTAAACGACATACAAAGACGGTGGTTTTGCTTAACGATGTCACACAAATCTTATATTTTTATATATACATTATAGTATTACTCAGTTCACGATTGTATGTCATATCAACTAACAGCGCTTGCAGTTATTTAATGTAATATAGGCTATGTCGCTAAGAGACAATGCTGATTTGTGATTGTGAAATAATTATTGAAATCTCTCCTGTTGTTTTTGTTTGGTTTTAAGAATTACTGATCCGATTTACAAAATTCTTTCAGTATAGTAATAGCCTGGATCCATAAGAAAGGTATAGTATAAGGCGAGTATATGCGTGAGGTAAGCGGGTGAAACCGTGAGGTGTTACTAGTAAAAAATAAAATAAGCATATTGTCGACTCCATGCGCGGTCCTGTGCGGAGTTCGCCGCCCGCCTTCCGACATGTCTATATAAACTCAGGGCGGGCAGCTTGCATCGCTAGTGAGGATTCTGACCAGAGTAAGTAGTACTTGCTTATACATTTATATTAATTATACTCAGCAAATTCAAACTCGTAGCAGATTGTAGCTTTGAAGCTATAAGAAGATTTTGTCATGTCCTTTAACATGTGTGTATTTAAATTCTTGTTTTAGCAACAATATTAAGTGGAAGCTCAAATCCGAAAATACTCAGTTTTGTTCAATACTAGAAACTTTTTTCTATATGTGTTAAATATTAGAAATTACGAGACATTTATTTTTTAATAAATTTATGTACTTACTGGTCGCACAGTTTCACGAAATTTTCAAGGAAATATTATATCCTTTTAGGGAGTTATAATGTTTTTTATGTTATTTCAAATTTTAATCGATACCCGTGCCAAATTCCAGCCGAATCCGTGACGTAGTTTTTACGTGAAAGAATAATAGACATACCGACAAACTTTTATTTTTTTATTATTACCAGTACTTATTTTAAATATAAATTTATGAGAAATTTAGTTCGTATTTTCATTTATATAACAGCGCAGCTATAAACAGACACAAATATACTAAAAACAGTCTGTCATTTCTTTATTTCAATCTTACAATTCTCTGTACTGTTTAATAATTATAATAAATAATTTATTTTAAGAATATTAATCTAGAGGTATCATATAATATCTAGAATGTTCGATAATGTTATATACATTTTTCAGGTTCTATATTTATAGCTAATTAATAAAAATATATATGTACAGAATAATTATTACATATAACATTAACAAATAACACGAAAAAATAATTTTATTTTTCACTTAATGGATGCTATGATCCCTTCGCGATTAAGCCCCCGTAATACTTATTGCACAATTTAAAGAATTGTATTTTTGACAGTAAAAATCGGACTAAAGCTGGAACAATATAAAAAAATAATTTTAATTACTTTACCTTTCAATTTTCTTTTTACTTTTTCGTTATTTTGATAATTAGGTTTTACTTGTTAGGTTTTAATTCATATTACTCGAGTCATTGTCAGACATGACAACCTACGTACAAAATCAAATAAAAAAAGAATTTATTACCTACACCACTACTGTTTGTTTCGCCGGATCTTGTTTTGTCCTGGCTGGGCTTCAAGTCGGTCACAAACTCTATTAAATTTCGGGTGTTTAATTCTTGATCTATTTACTTCGGCCGAACGAACAACCGGAGCTTTGAACAACTACCGATGCCCTTGAACATCCTCATAAGTTCATAAGTACTATGCCAATGCGTGGCCCTCCTTCCCACCGCCCCCCAATGGTCCAGCGGCTACACACAAACCGCACGAAATGCGACACCGAAGATGTCACTTTACGCCGGTATCATGTGAGCGAGATGTCGTACCTGCCCAATCCCGCTACAATGCGGCATGGCACTACCTCACTATTAACCTATTGTAGTTTATATACGAACAGTCAGCGTATTCTTTATATTTTTATATTTAGGAGTAAATGAGCAGTAATGGTTATGTGTACTGACATACATGACGAAACGTTACAGCTAAGCTGTTAGGCTCACTATCCTGGGTCGTACCGGCCCAATACAGCTACAATGCAGCGTGACACTATGTCGTTAACTATATTTGCTGTGTCCCGCACTTTCACCTACATAATCAAGTTAGAGCCATGCTGCAAGAAGATTTTGTGGTTACAAACATACAGCGATCCAGTGGCGTGTGGGGCTCCCGTCACATGATAGTGCCGAATAACCACAAAAACCACCGCGAGTGCCATCAGTGCCGTCTTTGATAGGGTGCCCCGGAACAATAAATCATCAGGGCACCTCGACCGGCTAGTAAGTCTCCTGAGGGACCGACGCCTTCTCCGCAGAAGGGTTGGCACAAGAGAGGACAACTCCACCAACTTTGTGACAGTATAATAGGGTGAGGTTCCCATTCTCACCCTTTGCCCCGTGCGCAAGAGCGCCTCCTCCTGTAGCTAGTTTCTCCCCTCTCCTTATAAGAGGGGTACAAGGAGGGTCTCGTCCTGATTCCCTTTTGTTTCCTCTTCTTATAATAGGGGTACAAAGAGCATCTCCCTCGGTTCAATTGACTTCGCCTGGATTCACCCCAGGCTACTGAGCCCCACCGCCACGACAGGGCTTGAAGCATGGTGGAGACCATGAGGTGACCCAACTCATTTGCCTGCAATAAAATTTGTAATAAAACATGTAATGATGAGATGATTGCGTCCGCAGGTTGTAATTCGTTATATGGTTTTTATTTATCATCTTGTAGAGTTGGAGGGTAGTGCCACACTTGTGGCTCAACCTTAACAACGCCCTCAACGATTTATCAATGGCCGCCAGGACAACCGTGCTGGCCTTCGGTTAGGCTGTTTTATAGTTCATGGATCTGTACACACATTGTAATCAAAAAAACCGGGCGGAAACAGGAAAACCCACATTTCCTTAGCTAGCATTTCCATTTTGTTTAAGCCAATGTTCCTTTGAAAGTTTTTATTGAAATATATGTTCCCAATTTTTTTTACAATTTTCCTCTGGACAGTTCAATGTAGAAGGGTGATAGAGAAGCAACAATACATTTCTTTTCACTTTAGAGATAAATATCCTCCAGCTCGTTTCAACTCTATCCCACACGACTATGCTCTCTTGAAAACAAAATATCAACATTAATTTTTCCATATATCTCCCATGGAGTTCTACACTTAATACTTTTATTTTTCTAAATAATACAAATAATTTTGTAGCGCTTTATAAAATACACCTTTCAAATTTCAATCACACAGTACCCGTAGTCTCCGAGTAAAGCGTCTGTGACATACACAAAGTATGAGGGTGCGGGTTTTTTGTCAATTTGCTATAGAACCCTAATAAACACGCGTAAGTGCTGAAAGCGTGTAACTGAAAGAGGCCTATCTCCACCAGTGGACCGGTAAGGGCTGATAATGATGATTATGAGTGTTAAATGCGTGTAGCCCTTGCATTAGCCGCCATTGTTCCACCCATGACAGGCTCCTTGGCTCTCGGGCGACGTTTCAGCGACAGATATTGTTTAATACTAGGTCATAACATATTGAATTTTTAGTCTTTAGAATTGTTATTCGTATCGTGAGAATCTTCTTTCAATACCTCCACTGCTATGTCCTTAAAATATTGTCTGTATTTAGTAAGAAGCCATAGCCGGAGTATAGCAATGGGCCCATTGGACGAGGAGGTAGTGCCTTGCTGCATAGGAGGAGGTAGTGCCATGCACTATGCATAGGAGGATGTAGTGTATATGCAGGGCACTAACATAGTGCATGACACTACATCCTCCTATACAACGGAATTGGGCCGGCACGACCGGGGAGGTACCTCTCGCTCACACAATACCGCCGTAAAGTGTGTGTGAGAAGCCGGTGGCCCGTTGATGGGGGCGGGAAGGAGGGCAACGCTTCGGCATAGTAATTATGTGGATGTTCATGGGCATCGGTAGTTGTGAAAAGCCTCCGATTTCTCGTTTGCCCCCTATTGCGTTGCAGCGAAATCAAGCAGGCACAGCCGCGGAAGTAACTCTCGCTCCATGATACTGCCGAAACAGTTTTGCTTTTGCAACTTTTTGCAACAAATTGCTGTGTGCATTTAGTTTGTGAGTTCTGGTGGCCCATACGGAAGTATAGGAAGAAGAAGGGAAAGAGAGGATGTATGCATATCAAACGTGGGTAGTCATAAAAGAGTTTCGACTATTCGTTTCTCCCAATATAATTATACATATAATTAAATGTGTATAGAAATATCAACTTATTATTAACAATCAAAACGTTGATTAAAATTTCATAGTAAATAATTGTCATCTCGTGCGGAGACGGAGCGGGATCAAAACTTCAGATGACATCAACTTTGACGATTATTCCGTTATTTCGATCTGTATTCTAAGTAGTAAATGTTTTTGATATTTCGATCTGTATTCTAAGTAGTAAATGTTTTTGATATTTCGATCTGTATTCTAAGTAGTAAATGTTTTTGATATTTCGATCTGTATTCTAAGTAATAAATGTTTTTGATATTTTTCAACAATTTTAACAAATAATTAAGAAATTTAAATTTAATGTAAGAGTTTATTTATTATGTAGACACCATTACTGGCCCTGGGTGGGGTCCAGTGGAGTGTGGCTCGCGGCACATGATAGTGCCGAATACCCACAAAAATCACCGCGAGAGCCATCAGTGCGGCCTTTGGTGAGGTGCCCCGGAACAACGAGTCATCAGGGCACCTCGAAGGCATGCCAGCACCCTAAGGGACCAACTCTACCTCCACAGATAGGCTTGTGCCGCACTACAAGACAACCCCAACCATTTTTGGGACAGTCCAATGGGGTGAGGTTCCCATCCTCACCCCTTGCCCCGTGAGCAAAGGCGGCTCCTCCTGTTGCTCTTTTGTCCCGTCTTCCTATAAGAGGGGTACATAGGGCGATTCTCCCCCCGCTCTTCAGCCCCCTCTTCTTATACATGGGGCTCAAATAGCATCTCCCTCGGGTCAATTGGCTTCGTCTGGGTTCACTCTACGCTACTGATCCCCACCGCCACGACAAGAACTATGGTGGAATGCTGGGCATGAACCTAATTTATATATTGCTAATGATACGCCCCAGCTTTACCCGTGAATAGATTGTTCACCGAAACCTTCCTCGGGTAGCCCTCTGTCCATGGACGAAAACCACATTCATTCAGCGGGTTTTGAGAAAATCGATCACAAAAACAGATCATTTTTGGGCACTTTGTTTTATAATAAGTGTAGATTTATGTCGTATAAGGGGCCAATTGAGTAGTGGAAGACTTTTAATGACTTCCGATATAACCAAAACGTGTTTGGATTTATCAATTTATAATAACAGCCCGAAATCAGGAAGCAGCATCATCATCAGCTGGACAACATCCACTGCTGGACATAGTCCTCCCTCCCCTAACGCGGTAGTCCTCCCTCCCCTAGCGCGGTAGTCCTCCCTCCCCTAGCGCGGTAGTCCTCCCTCCCCTAGCGCGGTAGTCCTCCCTCCCCTAGCGCGGTAGTCCTCCCGGGAAGTATGCGCTGTTACAATTAACAGACCCGTACCTCGGAGACCACGCAGATTTTTCTCAAAAGTCACCAAAAGTCCTCGGATCCCCATTTGTTCCCTGAGGCGGTAAAAAAAATCAATGCAGAAACTGTGGAAATGGAGATCCATAGGTTCATTTTCCCCCAACGTTGTAATTAAGACTTTTGTACAATAAAACCAAGGCTAGTTTTACCATCTTTAACTGTAACTCCATGAAGTTGTAACTTATTAATTTGAGTTACAAATGAACAGACGTCAGAGCGCTAACGAGCTCAGCGACTTACTAACAATAATTTGGTTAGTTAACTAACTGGAGATAAAACAACAGTCTTTGTGTGTATACAAGTATCTCCCTCAGCGACAGTTTTTATTACTTAGTTTCCATTTGAATTGAACTAACAGCACAATCAACACTAGCCCCAGACAATTTTTTAATACTATAATTCTTTGGATGCCCGTGGGCGACGGTAGTTATTTAAGGGCTCCGATTGTTCGTTTGTTCAAAGGAACAGTCAAAGGCTTTCGGATCGATTACATATGTGTTGACCATCTTCCTCCTCTTTATAATTGGCCACCGGACACTCATTAAATCTGGAAGTGGGACAATGTAGCAGTTAGCGACGGTGCGCGAGTGGCCTCTCCGGACTTGCGCTCTTCATTCGCCCCTTACAAAGTGAAGACAACTTAGAGAATTGGCAAGATAATTTTTTGAACTCTTTCTCATCCATTTTTTTTTGTTCACGCGGGGAAACGCATTCACGCGCCTTCACCGGTCCTGGGTGGGGTCCAGTGGTGTGTGGGTCTTGCGGCACTTGATAGTGCCCAATACACACAAAAACCACCGCGAGTGCCATCAGTGCCGCCCTTGGAGAGGTGCCCCGGAACAACAATAATCAGGGCACCTCGACGGCTAGTCAGCCCCCTAAGGGACCAACTCCACCTCCACCTCCACAGATGGGGTTACCCAGCACAACAAGACAGAGGAGGTTCCCATCCTGGACCCTTGGCCCGTGCGCAAGAGCGCCACCTCCTGTAGCACTTAGGTCCCCTCTTCCTATAAGAGGGGTACCGAGAGCGATTCCTCCTCCTGATCTTTAAGCTCCCTCTTCTAATAAGAGGGGTACAAAGATCCCCCTCGGATCAATTGGCTTCACCTGGGTTCACCCCTAAGCCTACTAATCCCCACCGCCACGACAAGGCTTGAACCATGGTGGAGACTCTTTGTCATCCTGTTCAGACCATTCGTATTTTTATTGCACAAATCACGGCACACAGGGCAGCCAAACGGACGAAGTATTAATAAGTAGCGACCGAAAGGTGCTATCCTTCAATAGGCTCCAGGCGGGAAATAGGTGCGTTCGTGCGCGTATATTTTCTGTAAATACAGACATTAGATTGGGGGAAGTTTACTATGAACGCAAAGAACTTTTTTTATTGTAGTTTTTTTTGTTACCTACGACCATTACCTACCGAGTCCTAAGCAATATCTAAAGAATTGCAATTCACGTTGTATGCTACAGGAGGACAAACTTGCCGTCGGGAGCCTTCTCATGAATACCGACGCTTTTAAACATCCACATTTAGAATTTTTGGATGACATCAAGGTTCCATTAATCATTATATTTATTGTTTGCATTAAACAGAATAATTAATGGAACCTTAATAATAGATTATATATACTTGTCGCATATTATCCTTTACTTTTTGTTTTTAAGACTGCCGCTTTATTAAAAAAAAAAAAAACAAATAAAAGAAACATAGAAATGCAATAAAGCAAAATGAATCGCGAGAGAATGAGTTTGAGAAACCCTGTTGTGGCGCCGTCGCGTCGCGTTGCCGGTTTGAGAAATTCGATTTCGTATTCGATTTTTTTATATCGGGACAAACGAGCAGTGGAGAATCTTCTGATGACTTTGGATGCCCATAAAAATTGTTATGCTGATGCGCTGTCCTCCTTTTCTCCTCCTCTCCAATGGGCCACCGACTATTCACAACCCACACGAAACGCGATAGCGAACATCACTTTACGGCGATTCCATGTGTGACATGAGCGAGAGGCACCTCCCCAGACGTACCCGCCCTCTTGTAAATTCCTAATTTGATATCACAAACATATTTTATTTCACGAGTATTGTCTAACAATATCAAACATAATGAATTTACGCCGAAATTAGCTAGAACGGTTATAATAAATGTTATTGCATAGATCATATAGTTGGGCGAAGTCCTTAGGTGCGGCTCAGTCTGTAGGAGATTTTATTGTTTTGTGACTACTGCTTATTACGTGTATGTTGTTACATCATTAACATCACAACGTATCTGTGGAGTCGATGTAGAGGAGGGAGCACTGAAATATCTCTTCTTGGTGGAGCTCCTTCCCTTTGGCCACACCTATCGTGATCTTTTCCTCCTACGACAGTATACTCGCCATCTCTTCTGCTTGGCTCCTGTTAGGTAAAACCAGTATTATTAATTAGTACCAGTATTATTAATTAGTACTTGTAGCGGTATCCGTATCAGCTCGTAGCTGCTACGAGTACAGCTAGCTAGCGTAGCTCCACTTTATTGTGCTACGTAGCATGTTGACGACGCGAACTCGTGATATTTTTCGTGTCTTAACGCCGCTAATAACTTTCACTTCAGTAAAATATGTTACAACGTATTTTGCAGATTCGAAAATTGAATTTGAATTTCCCGCCATGTCCTACGTCTGCCACGTTTCGTTGCTGCTTCTCGTCGCGTTGGTGCTGTTGAACTGCTGTCATACAGCCACTGTAAGTTTATTTAGTTCATTGGGTATTTCAATAATAATTAATAATATTTTATCTAGTTAGATAAATTATTTATGTAATATTATTTAATGCAATACTAAATTATTGTGATAATAATCGTATGTAATATTTCGGGGCCGAAACATAGCCTCTTAATTTAAGACTGGTCCGCAAGTTTGCGGTAGCTCAACGAGCTATTGAACGGGCTATGTTGAGTGTTTCTCTGTCCCACAGAAATCGTAACGAAGTCTCAAGGCAGGGAATTATCCGATATCAAGCAACGAATAAGCTCGCTGAAGTGGCAATGGGCTGGTCACACACTCAGAAGAACCGATAGTAGATAGGCCAGTAAGGTTCTGGAGTGGAGGCCGCGTTAAGAAAAAGGAAGTGTTGGTTGACCGTTCACCAGGTGGGAAGACCATCTCCGTGCAGTAGCCGGCCCGGAATGGATGCGAATAGCCGGAGATCGGTCTTGGCGTCCATTGAAAGAGGCCTGTGTCCAGCAGTTGACCTTTAGGGGCTGTTAATGATGATGATGATGTTAGTGTAGATAAATTATGTATATGATATTATTTAATGCCACGCCGTAACGGCAGAATGTGTTGGATCCTTTACTCAATCGCCGATATCTTTCTCTATACCCATATTCATGCAAATAAATTATCTTTATATTAATCTAAATACAAAACCCCACTTCCAGAATGAATAGATACAAAACATAGAGGTTGCCGTAAGTGCGTTAAGAAAATTGAGTTTTTACTACATCTGCACGTCCTTTAGGCCCATATAAGACTTTGTTCCGANNNNACGCACTTCCGGTAACCACTATGTTTTGTATCAATTCACTCTATATATATATATATATATATAGAAATATCACCAGCTGCCTCAGAATCCATTCCCAAACGCTTAAATATCTTTGCTTGTAATGAATCAAACTGTTTATCGTATTATAACGTCTCTACTTTTTTATATTTTTCATAATTGACCGATTTCAGATTCCAAGGAGTTTCGAGTCTCGATTGACGGATGACATTGTCATGGCACCGAAAAAACGGCCCTTCTGTAACGCGTTTACAGGTACTAGACTTACGTACTTACACTGAACTACTTAGAATTACCTACATTCATAATGAACAAGTTAAAATTACCTACATTTATAATGAGCTAGGTTACGTCCCGGCTTCGCTGGTTGATATTAACCAACCAAATTACATTAAAAAACTTTCCCGGGAGTCACTCTGTCCATTGATGAAAATCGCATGAAAATATTTTCAGTAAATATTGAGAAATATTTTGGTGACTCTGTTTTATACATAAGAAGAAGATAAGTTCTATTGGAAATTGGACTTTCTATAATTTATGAGGGCAAATGAGTCTGCATCTCTTGATGATAAAAAGTCCATGGACATCCGTCTAAATGGTATGTATCAGTGTTGCCCCTCTCTCCACCACCCCATCTCTGGATCTGGGCCAAACGCATGAGGGCCAAAATTAGATCTCTCAAACACGGAAGACCTTTCCAGTATTTTGTTTACATAGAATATTGTGGTAAACGAGGAATTAGCCTCTTTACGTCTACCAATGTTCATGAGAATATCCGCATAATTGCTATGCCGATGCGTTGCCCACCTTTTCTCCCTCCCTCCCAATAGGCCACCGGCTACTCATAAACCGCACGCACGACACCAAAGATGTCACTTTAGGGCGGTATCATGTGAGCTAGAGGTACCTCCTAGGTCATGTCGGCCCAATTACGCAGCAATGCAGCGCGGCACTACCTCGTATGAAATATTGCAGTATATGACGTCACATCTTACTGTGCACGATGTAGATTTCGGAACTCCCCTTAACCTATTCACTGTCACAACTATACTGACAAATACATTTAACGATATATTCATTTTATTTTCAGGATGTGGACGGAAAAGATCTCTGTCCTCGGGGATACCAGCTCAAGACATTGTGAAGCAACGTCAGGTGAGGCGAATCATTACACCATCATAATAATCAAAAACTAGACTAGAAATAATGGAAAAGCGAAATCATTTTTAAATATGTTATGGGATAAAGAACCGCGCGTTGGAAGGGAAATTCGAGTTCTTTTTGTCATTACACATAAAATTTTACAAATATTTATCTACATATTAGCATCAAAAATCCTCTAGGAACTAATTAATCTTCGCCAGTTTTTGATAATGATTCATTCAGCTAATTATTTTATAAAGTAGAAATCTTTATCAGACACAATATAGATGAAAATTTTTGCTTATTGAAATATGTGAAAGCGAAATACCTAAGCGGCGCGATGTCTCTGTCTATTGCTTATGCTAATCTTCGTAGCTCTTTCTAAACAAAGATAGTAAATGACAACTACTTATATCCGTTTGTTTTTAATTAAGCAATTCCAACAGCTGTGTAAGTATATACTTACCTTTAAGTATTTGTATCTTTACCTAAATTGACAACCTACTCAGGTTTCCACCTGACCTGAACGCGACTGTGTTTTTCGACACTAACAGTAAACAATGTACAATATTATTTTTAGCTTGTGGACGAGGACTCGATCGAATCAATGTTAGAGTCACAAAACGCTATCGACGAACTTTCCCGCCAAATTTTATCTGAAGCCAAGCTTTGGGAGGCCATCCAAGAGGCAAGCGCAGAAATAGTCAGACGGAAGCAAAAAGAAGTCTACAATTAATTGCCATAATCATAAACAACGCAGTCTACAACGCAGCGGAAAAAAGCGCTATTAATGGCGCATATAAAAATATATTACGTCTACGTTAACACTACAGATACTAAATAAAAATTCCATTAAAAGTTTATTTTTGTGGTAGATTTATAATACAAGAGAAAAGATACTGAAAATTTGTGCAGACTAGCGAATTGAAACATTTAATCACTTATTGGGACATAATCTATGCCAGATACAAAAAATCTGCCTAAGTATATGCAGAAAAGAATTTTGTGTCTAACATATGTATCGTAATCCAAACTTACCGTTACATTCAATAATTTTATTTAAATTAAACTATACATAAGCAGAAGTAAATTATACTGTATTAACAGCAATTAAAGCAAGTATGTTATATAATTGTAATTTTAAAATATATTATATTTATAATCGAAATTATAATTAATTTATAAAATGTATTGTTAAAATATGTATTAATTTTATAACCGTGAGTCAATATATATACCTGTTCAATATTTAAGTGTAGATTAAATAAGAGTAGATATTTTATGTGAGATCAAACTATGAAGAAAATAAAGCAAATTCTTCGCTAAAATTGTTTTATTAATATTCCATTTTTATTAGATCTAGGATAAACTAGAAATACATATGTTACATTTTTAATACTACTTTTTAGATTGGTTTTGTTTTAAATATCCGTTCGAAGATGTTTATGAAAATTACATATCTTATCCAGCCCTCAGGTGACATGTACTTCTCATAAAGATATGAAAGTATGTCTCGTGTCAATTATATCAATTTAATGTGTGAAGAGACGTGTTTTTGATAACTATCTAATTCTGTGAAACGAATCTTTAACATACAAAATATATAGGACTAAGCTTACAAGTTGATACATCAATTTCTAATAGTTTTGGTTAAATACAATTTTTATTCAATTACTTTGTTAGCTTACTACACTATAACTATTGGCATTCACGACTCCAAATAAAAAATATCTGAATCAGTATACAATATCACAGCCGTAAAAAAATTTACATGTCGTACATTGCCTGCAACCTATTTTCTACCGTATCGTCAAGGGGGTAAAATTTAAAATCGTAAGGCATAACGTTGTTCCAAGATTCTGGGATATCTTCTACCATAAACGCTGGTGTATGTTTTTGAGCAGTCTCGGTTCTTAAGTCGTATGGGTTCTGGTTCCAAGTCTGAAAGAATATTTTTATATTTTGCAATCTTGGTGTTAACTCGTCTATTTCTTTTTTTTTTTTGTTTGAGCACTTACAAAAGGCCTAATCTTCACCTTAAATCGGTGAGTAGGTGTAGCGGCGATCTATGTGGGTACTCTAGTCTAGAGAGTATATTCAACTAGAGTTGATTCAGGGCTCAGGTTAGATGCAGTAGGGATCCTACGCTAAACGAGGATGAACGAAACATACAAATAATGTAGTAAGGGGTAGTTCTATTCTGAATTGCAGCAGAATTGGGCCGGCACGACCATACACCTCTCTCGCATAATACCGCCGCGAAGGGGCAGCTATGCTGTTAAAGTTTCGTGTCATGTTCGATGCAGGTTTTGAGTTGCCGATAGCCCATTGATGGGTAGGAAGAAAGAAGACCAAAACGTCTGCATGACATATATGCGGATATCTATGGTCGTTGATAGTCTCATACCAAAAAAAAAACCAGTACACTAGGGAAGATACCTTGAACGTTTCGGGTCCCCGCTTCTTCCTCAAGTAGTTGAAGCAGCATGATCTGAAGTGTCTCGTGCCGCATGCCGAGGCGCACTCACTACCGCAGGAGTCGCAGGACAGACCGGCAGCCCATAGTGTACTTCCTGATAAACATTACACATTTATTCAATCTGTTCCTACATCACATGCATATATATTTATACTATTTATCTTACTATTTTTGAAAGCTAAACCATCCTCCTTGCACACTAATAGTATAAAGTTATTTTAAGAACTTTCATAGAGTTTAGCTTGTGTATTATTGTTTTTTTATTACTATATATAGATATAAAAAAAATGGAGCCAGTAAATTTTTAATTTAGAAAAAAAAAAATGTGATTCGACGTTTAATGGAAAAGTGAAAAAATAATGAATATGAAGTTACTAGTGTATTTAGAACAAGTATTTAGGTACTAATCACAATATTTCTTTTCACATTGCTGGTAAATTTTGGACACTACCGCTAATTAATATGCTCTCCACAGATCAAAAAATTTGGATGATTGTGGTTACTTCGAAATGGTAGACAATACAGCAACACTGCTACTAAAAAATAAATGTACCTGGATCGATATCACCAATTGGCGCGGCATCTTTTTTACTCCTTCTAGAATCGGCCTGCGACCATGTCGCTAGCACAAAAAAAAGTAGAAGCATTAAGCATATTGCAAATATAAGCTTTAAAATGATGAATCTTGTAGCTTGTCTTATATTTAATGTGTAGATTTAGTTCATCCGAATGGAAAGCTACTCGACTGGAATGATTTTGGCAGTGCTTATAAATTTACTGGTTCATTATGGGTTGAATATATTATAGTGGCCTTATGAGCTCGAATCAAATTATACGAATATGATAATACGACAAAAAATGTATAGTTGACATTATTGAATGCATGCGAAATGCCACCGTGGCTACCTAAACATGCCTGTACTCCGGAATTTTTAAGTAACATTTAAAGGCAAGGGAGATAAATGGATGTAAAAATTTAATTGTAGATTTATAATCAAGATACAAAATGATCCTCAAATGTGTATCAGTAGTAATAATTAAATTATATTTATTGAATTCAAAACACAAGGAATGCAAGAAATTAAATATGTAGGTAAATATGGCTGTGATGAAATCGATAGTAAAATATTCATTGTGATTATATATTGACACATTTATAATAATTGTTTTTTTATTCAATTACTTACCAATGAGCATAAGAGATACGATTGCGGTAATTTTTAACATTTTTCCTTGCAACACCGAAACGCGTTGACAGATGCAAGATGGCTGAAAGGCAGGAGGCGATGGAATGATGTATGCCGAGTATCAACCCCTTTTTATATAAAAACAAAGTTTGCTTACTGGCGTGGGTGTTGATACGCGTTTAAAATATTTATTTAGCGGTGTTACTTTACCCCTCAGCACTCGGGAAAGTAACCAGTATTTGTTTGAATATAAATTCATGGTGTTGACTACTTGTCCTTGTGTTCTTATTTACACGTACATAAATCTAACATAGAATTTAATACATAATAATGGTATATAAATAATCTATACTAATAATATAAAGCTGAAGAGTCTTTTTATCTGTTATAACGCGCTAATCTCAAGAACTACTGACCCGAATTGAAAAAATAGTTTTGTGATGAAGAGTCAATTTATCGAGGAAGACTATGGGCTATATACAATGATGCTGCGTTTAATAGGACGTGAGTTACGCGGGTGAAACCACGCCGTGATGCTAGTTTGAATATTACACGTAAGATACTCCTTAAGTTGACACGGTTTTGAAGTGAAAGGTTACGTCTCTTACGTAAGTAAGCTGAGCGCAGTAAAGCATTACGCTGGTGTTACGCTGGTTACTTACAGTTTCACACGATTATACTTTATATAAAATTAAATAATGCGCGGAGACTGTAACCCGGATAGCCAAAATTACCGATAAAAAATGGAACCATATTGCGACTAGGCGGAACGGCTTGTATTTTACGCCGTAGCAGCCGTAAATCCTAAAAGAAATCCGTGTAAAGAGTACTAGGAGTCTGTGGCATAGTGACGTTCTGTTATTATAATGTATGTATTGCACATTGGAATACTAATGATGTCTTAAGTTTACGCGAATGTTATTCATTACAATAAAACTATTTTTCCGGATTTTATCGCTGTTTATCTAATAATAAATTATTAGTAACTACTCGTTTCAGAAGCTTTACAGCAACCATGGTCACGGGTGGACTGCATTAAGGTCATACTGGTGCATGGGCGGAATCCGTAGATTCCGTAAAAATAGTTCTATTCCAATTGGAATACTACCCAAATTTATCTAAACTTCCCTACTTCCCTATCCAGGTTTCAAGACCGCTGGCGGTGTGTCATCATTCTTCGAGACATGCATTGCGTAAATGTAATTCCTACCTCGGGTTAGGTGACATAAAATGTCAATTAGCCAATTGATACTTAACTCCTAACTACAACACAAACGACATGACTGAATTATGACAGTTATTTTTAGTGGATGCCTAAGTCATTTGACCTGCTTGTATGTAGGAAGATATAACAAATTGTAGCTCGATCTTGTTGTATACTTATATGTGTTGATACGTTTCGTCAGAATGACAATCTGAGGGTTGTGTGACCATTCTAGGAGAGGGACTCTTCGTGAAGAGTGTTACGTGTTTAATGGCAAGCCATATACATCACATGGATACACGCCCCAGGTGTCCCCGTCTCGTGGCCTTTAGGGACGTACTGGATATTTTGTGTCAAACACAGGCATATATAGGTCAGATGTCATAGCCGCCGTCACAAGACTATGTAAATATCTTGACAGATGTGTATCTAACAGTTTCGGATTCGGGTTCAAGGGTCATTCAGTCAGCCAGCCAGTCAGTCCGCCAGCAAGTCAGTCAGCCTGTCGGTCAGCCTGTCAGCCAGCGAGTCAGTCAGTAAGTCAGTTAGACAACCAGTTAGTTAGTCATCCACTCAGTGAGTCAGGGAGTCAGTCAGTCAGCCAGCCTGTCAGTTGGAACATGGCATTTTTAAATAAATTTAGATTATATTCCGCAATATTATTCTAATATAGATTAATATTGCGGAATCCTAGAAAAGTAATGTCAGCCATTTTAAAATATATTTATAATATCATAAAACTTTGTTCAAGTATCGTGAATCCAGGAGCGCCACTGATTTTGCATTTTTATTAGAAAACTTTAACTCGATCTATGAAAATAAATTTAACTAATATTTACAATTTCCGTTGTAAACATCCAGGGTTGTCGATATCCGGCCAGAGTAAAAGGGGTGACAATATGTTCTTTTTTGATTTCTCTAAGGGTGGAGAGCGGAAATACCTAATCAGGCAAGGATCTAGATTGATGTGATTCAAAGAAGTAGATTTTTCGAACGAAGAAACCGTTACTAAGATTGTTGAGTATGGGGGGGGGGAGGGAGCAATCGCGGCCTTAGTTACGACTACCGACGCCCATGAAAATTCGAATAGTTACTATCCCGATTCGTTGTTCTCCTTTTCTCACCCATCTAATGGCTCACCGGCTACTCATAAACCGCACCAAAACGCGACGTCGAAGGTGTCATTTCAAGACGGTTAGTTCATCAACTTTAGTAAGAGCAGAATGGGAGGTCTCGTCTGGGGAGTCTCGTCTTTCAGCATCCGTAGGTCTTAACCCATAGAATCCGTGTACGAGCCTCCTGGGTGGTGCTAATCGAAAGACAACGCCGAGCAAGAACGGCGGCTAAATTAAGCCTATCAGGTTTCCCAAGCCTAGAAAACGGAAATGTTTCTCTGAAGGCGTTGAAAGTGTTGTTGAAAGTGGAGCTCGCCAAGACGTGTGGCCGACGTGGCGAGTATCGGGCTAGTACCTCCAATCATGTACAGTACATTCATACCATGGCCCCCAGTCCCCAGTAGCTACGCTATCCCGAGCCACGGCAACGGTTGCGGTAACGGCGGAGCATGGGGTGCGTAGAATCTCTGGGTGCGATCAGGCTACCAAACCAAACTTACCACAGCTACGTATAATTCACGGACTCTGAAAGATGAAGCAAGACTGGAAGAAATGGAAAAAGAACTAGCACTCATAAGATGACAGTCGGGCTGAGCGAAGTCACTGGCATAAGAATTAACAAAAAGTACTCCCTAAAAATCATCCAAGTTCATGGTCCAGCTAGCCAGCACAGTGATGAAGAGGTAGATTCGTTCTTCGAAGATATATCTAGTGAGATATAATAATGGGTGATTCCAATGCTAAGATTGGCACAAGACAGGATGTGGAATCCTCTAGGGGGCCACACGGAATAGGGAAACGAAATGCACGAGGTGAAGCGCTGCCTTACTATCTTGCAGGGAACTTGTTTGTAATGTAAATAAACCTCTTATTTTAAGAAGAAGCTAAAACGACATGGTGACATGGGTGAGCCCGGTAGGAAAAGTAAAAAATGAGATGTGATTTTATAATCTCAAATAATAAGCACATCTTCACGGATGTCATAGCGCTTAACCGTTTCCAGACAGGCAGCGACCACAGACTGGTTCGAGGCACGATATTTATTAACACCAAATTCGAAAGAGCCAAACTCGTACGAAAAAAGCTGAGCAAGTTGTGTATTCCAGGTGGCATCAACAAAAAGTTTCAAAAATCTCTCGAAGAGGCCTTGAGAAGAACAGCGATTGAACATTTCGAAGATGACCTAATCATCATTAGTAAAGCAGGAGAAAATTTTGTGCGTGTAATAATAATAATAATATAATAATAAATAATAATAATAATAATCTGGATTTCAGGCAACGTGAAGGACATGATGGAACAGCGCCGTAAGATTGCTCAGCTGATGACTACAATAGCAATGTACACCGTGAACTAAACAGAAAAAATCGTAAGCTCATCAGACAGCACACCGAAATCGTTGATGTGGTTCAAAGAATCGCCAAGCTGAAATGAGCTTGGGCTAGCCACGTATGCCGAAGTCACGACGACCAATGGAGCAAGCGCATTTTAGAGTGGAGACTTCGGTTAGCAAAAGAGGTGCGGGCAGACCACCTGCCAGATGGTCCGAAGTCATAAAAGCCACAGCCGGACCTATGTAGATGAGGGAAAATCGTACCAGATGGAGAAAGATTGGAGAGGCGTGTGTCTCGAACAGTGGGCGAATATTCGCTAAAGAAGAAGAAGAAATTTAGCAGAATTGGCCAGCACGACCACCGACTCACATGATATCACCATAAATTGTAGCTACGCGCTCGCGTTTCGTGTGGTTTGTGACTAAACAGGGCCTATTGGAGGGTTGGAGAGAAGAACATTGTTGTCGAAGGGCGTCGGTAATCAGTAAGGCACCACTGCTCGTTTGCCCAACTTTGCTATAAAAAGACTTCACTTTGATACTTAAGTAATAACCAAAACAATAGCTTTAATAGTCTTCCGTACGACTGACCGGTATGAAACACCATTAAAAGACGAACACCCATTATCGTGACTCATTACCAAGTGTTACTTAATTTACTTATCCATTATTAATTGACGATTACGAAATTGCATATAGAAGGAATGGCAGGTGAAAGGTTAACAAAGCAGATATACAATGCAAACATGGATGGATGTAGGTACCGAGGAAGACCAAGACTGACATACCATGATCAGATTGATGGGCCCGAAGGAGCCAAGAGTTTTCGCACCCGGCGTGTTTGTATGAAGAGAGTAGTGAATGTGGAGGAGGAATGGCACCTGCCTTGTAAGTATCGTGATATATGGCATTTGTTTTCCCTGCCTGCCCCATTAGGGAGATGGCGTGAAGATGTGTTATTGTTGTTACTGTTGTTGATTACGATTAACTAATCAATTCGCGTTAAAATCGATTTAGGGAAACGCCAATTGCCAACATGTCGTGGAGTTTACATGTGTTTACTGTTAAGCTTTATTACTTCCCTTTCAGCTGTTTATTCGACTGCGTCAAAAAGAGGATAAAGTCTTTCGAGAGTTTGTATGTATGTATGTATTTGTTTAGAATTTTATGTTGCCTCCTACAGGGTAAACAGCTGTATGGTTTATCACATGTTGGGGGGTCGTTAAATTGGTCATGATAACTAGAGTGCCAAGAGGGACCTTTAAAAAATACAAATTTTGGGAGCAAATGCGTCATGCTCTTATCCTTCTGGGGGAGACGGATGTTTATAAGCAAATCGTTCGTTCAAATGCTCCAGGTAAAACATTTTTGGTATATATATAAGGCACAGAAGACAAGTGGGAGCCTTTTGGTGTCCACCAACGCCTATAGACATCAGACACTATCCCTCTTTCCCTTGTCCCTCCAATGAGCCACCAGGATGGCACAAACCACACGAAATGCGATAGCATAGTTAACACTTTTTAAGGTATCACGAACGGCCCCACTCGCCTGCAATTCAACGTGTTTCAACAATGTATTTTCAATTTAACGGTGGCCCATTGGAGGAGAGGAAGAAATGAGAGCCACGCATCTGTACGATAAATGTGCGGATGTCTATGGGCGTCGCTAGTAGTCATAAGACTTCGATTTCTCGTGTGCTTGTCTACACGGCGGCAATATCTTTAGAGACTTGCTAACTGCGCAGGACCTATTACACAAGTATGTGCGCAGGCACAAGTGCACTTGCTTTTCCCTCATTTTCCTACTCATAAGTCATCGTTCGTCACAACCGGGTGTAACGCCAGCTGCCCGACACCAGGCTGTTATCTGGGGGCATCGCAGTACCCTCGCCAAGTTAAACAAAAAAGCGGCACGGCCATCCTTTTTTCGAAGCCACTTTTGGCCCTTAGATGTTGTCCGACGAGGCCACAATATAATGTTAAACATGTTTTCCTCAAGACCATGTACTCAAAATGTCTTAAAGCCACACCAAACTTGTTTTATTAGACCTGTGTTAAAACTCTACACGAGCCAATGCAACTTACAATCGTTTAATTTATATTTTATTTTTCATTTTCCTGTTCGCTAAATTAATAAGTTGAGAGTATGCCACATATTAAGATGACAAATCTTAGGCATTACAGTCTACTGTATGTGTATTAGCTATGTATAATAGCTACTGTATACTATATAGCTACTGTACACTTTTATAGCATAGGGGTACAAGGTAATGACTACCGACGCCCACTAAAGTACGTGCGGTCACCCACCGATTTTATTGTATGTCGTCAAATTAGATTTTTATATTTTTTTGTGACTGTGTACATATTTTACATTTACATTACAGCTGCAGTAAGAATATTAATATTGCATACATATGTATGTCTTTTCCCTCATTTTCCTACTCATGTCGTCCTAGCCGAATTTAGGCTACAGCGGCCATCTATCTCTATTGAGAAGAGCCCCCTGCGCGGGATATATTATAGTGCACAAGTGTTTGCGCAGTGTACAAGTGCACCAAATGCACTCACTATTCCTTTGTTCTCCTGTACCGATGGGACGGCAAGCCGACACGACCGGAGGAAAATCAGGTGCAGGACCGACGGCTTAACGTGCTCTCCGAGGCACGGGGGTGTGACACCGTCAACTTCCTGACTACGGACAGTTGTTAGAATTTGAAAAAATCTAATAGCACTTTTTGGGACCTCGCGTCTGTGTCTAACATGCTCACCACTAGACCACGAGACAGTTGTAATAATAATAATAATATGTAATGTCTCCCTAATACTGTATGAAATTTTCAAATTTTTATCTACAGTTTTGTACGGTCTTCGAGATTGATTTCGAGATTTCGATGACGGTCCTAGAGATGCAGTGTAACAGACGGAAAGATTGCGGAGGCTTAGCACTCGGTTTGCGTTGGAATCTCTAAAAAGCATCGCAATATTATACTAGATTCCGTTCTATAGTTATAGGTAAAAATGTTAGAATTTCTTAGGCAACACTAATTATTTTAAAAATGAATTGAACATTATGAAAAATGAAGAGAGGCATCAAAACCCGTATTGTATTATTAAGACTAAGACAGTAAATAATAAAAAAGTTAATAATCATCCTTGTTTGTGTACGGAATCTTGATTCTTGCGAAGCGAAAAATAAAAGGCTGCGATCGACGAGTGACATAAAATAATAAATAATAAAAAGAGAACATTTTTTTCAAGTTAGAAAATAAAATAATGAATAATAATCGAAGAGAAGATTAAGATACAGGTACAACGCGTTATCAAGAGGAATCTAACGACACCTAATACAATAAATTTCGGCGTTGCCCTCATTTCCTCCTCCCCCGGGTTCCTCGAGTGGGCAACTCACAGCATAGCTGTCGAGATGAGAAAAAGAAAGTACCGTGTAGAGTATATAAGTCACTCATAAATAGAATCTCTATTTATGAGTGACTTATATACTCTACAAATCAAATCCTCAATTTTCATGTTTCTAAAACAATTGTAATTCCCTATGTTTTACCCCACTATTATTACCTAGAATTATAATTAAGTTTGATGTATATCTCGGCAAGACGACAAAATAGTCAAGAGAAAACTGAGGTGATATTTTCGGAATCTATTTGTTTTTTAAAAGAAAGCAGGATGCGAAAGAAACGAGACGAAATCTCGACAAGGAAGATACATCAGTTAAGTTTAGTATTCTTAAGGTTACATTAATAACATGTCGATCAACGGCTTATATAAAAGTCAAGGTTTGATATAATCAAGTTTTAAATTGTGACTCTACAATCATAAGCGTGTGTAGCCTGGCGCTTACCGGACGCCATGTTGAAATTTATTGCAATAGTGTTGTGTTTTGTTTATGTGAGAAGTCAAGAGGAAATCGGTAAATATCTCCGTATTTGTGTTAAAATACTCCGTTTTGTTTCGATTATAATACTATGATGTAGCATGACGATGTTGGGTATACAGAATCATGGATACATCTAAAAATAACTCGTTGTACATATACTAAATCTATTGTAGCATTATTAACGAGCGGGTAGCGCAGTGATAACGTCAGTGGAATGCAGTGCATGGCGCACGCTACCCCAGAGGTCACGGACTCGAATCCAGCCCACGTCATACCTAATAAAATTAACCAAATATATTTCTATAATGTTAAATATATAATTCATTTCTTAAATTTATAAGGAGTATTAAATTTATATTTTCGTTGTATAGCGCCTGTGAACGGCTGACGAGGTGTGATAAGTTTACAGATTATCGATCGTTTTTTTAAGCTATTATCTCAGGAACTACTGGTCTAATTTGAAAAACTATTTCAGTGATAAGTGGACTACGTAAGCCACTTTATCCAGGAAAACTATAGGCTATATAAGACAGCGCTACGAACAACGGGTGTTGAGTACGCGGACAATCAGCGGGGCGCCGCTAGTTCAGTATCCAAGTGTTGACCACGCCAAATATTTGACCTCTCCCTTTAACATTCAGTTCCACACTGCTAACGCTTTACTAACATATAACATGATAAAACTGTTGTCAACTCATTTTTTTATAGTCTATGCGTTAGAAGCTCCTGTTGACAACCGACGAACATAGAGATCCGCATAGTTGCCATGCAAATGTGTAGGTCCTCTACACATTGTGCATGTCTCTTCTACAGTGCTGCGTGTCTCTTGTTGTGTAGATGTTTATGAGCTTTTTTTATTGTTTGTCCTCTTCTACATCCATTAAAAAATCCAAGGACAGGCCGAAAGCTGTCTGTCCGTACGTGATCGATTTACTCGAAATCCACTGAACTGAGGTAGGTTTTAGTGTATGACTTGTTACTTAGGAAACAATCCAGCCCCAATAATTCAAGGGCGAAGCCAGGGCGGATCGCAAGTCTATACTAACATTATAAAGAGGAAACACTTGATTATTTGTACGTTTGATTGTTTGTTTGTTTGCATTGAACTGGCTGCGTAACAACTGGGCTGATTTGAGAAATTCTTTTACCAGTAGAATCATCAATGATGGAATATTTTCTAAAGCGTTGATCATTATAAAACTTCGATAATGTAACCAAAGTCGTGAACCATGTCTAGATAAATCCTTATTTAGCCGCACAAAATTACTGTCAATATTTGTCCCTACCGACGTTGCTCCGTTAGAAATTTAATTTGTTGTCATTACTTAATTTACATTTTCTTATATTTTTGTAAATCAATGAATTAATGCTATATTTCGTGAAACATGCATGCGGAGCCGGGATGAAGTGTATAAAATCATTGTTTGTTTGTATGACTAATAAACATTTAGATTTTTTTTGTTACAAAAAATACGATATAGAGCACTGACATCTAAAGCAAATATGTTCAGATCTCTGAAAATGGTTTTGGTTAGAAAGAAACGTAGCAACGCTCACGTGGTAAGGTATTTTTTTTTTCGCTGGTGAATCCTTTTTAGCATGCCCCCAAGACGGGAAATTCCGTCTGAGGAACAGAGACTCCATATATATATATATATATATATATATATATATATATATATAAATGTTTGTCTCTCTGCCGTCGCTGAACTATAAAAGTACCGATTGATTATTATGATAATTGGTATCGTTTTCGACGGTTTCGAAAGATTGTATAATTTTTTTTTTTTCATTTCCTATAGTTGTTGGCGTAGAAACGCTTGCAGGGTACAGCTAGTATCTCATATATGAAATACTCGTGTCACAATGTTAATTACATTACTCCTCAAAAACGGCTTTAGCCATTTTGACCAAATTTCATATATTCAGTAGGTCTGAGAATCGGCTGATAAGAGTTGTTCATCTAACCCGGTACGACCAAGTTATCCGGGTCAGCTAGTACCGGGGTAACTGTAAAATGAATATAAATCTAATTTAATCTATCTACCTCCAATATACGTATGATTATTTTAAATATTTCGATCCGTGGCAAAACGAAGGATGGTTGAAACCCTCCTTCGTTTTGCCACGGATTAAAATTCGACAACTATATTATTTTTATGTTTAAACCGAGCAACTCTGTACAGAGTAGACTAATTTTGCTAATTGTTTTCTTTGTGTATAAATTGTACTTGAAAATTAGTCCCATAAAAATATTATCAAAAATTATAGCCCTAAGGATAAGATAGGCGATGATTATTGACTCACTGACTTCATCGGTTTATTTTTTGTTAACATTAATTTAAAAAGAAAACAAATTGACTTGTACCAAAACGTCACTAGGATTTTCTTGTGTCTATAAGTATGTGGGTGTGTCTGTATATATTTTATGTACCTACGTACCAGGCACCAGGGATGGATACCACGGGTTAAACAAAAAAGATTAAACGTTTCGTCAATTGTATTGTGCAATTACTTGTTTTTTAATACTTTATACATTTATTTGTATATTTCCATATAGTGAATGTTTCTGTTCTTATATCGCTGGTATTATCTATAATGCGTCTAGCAATAATTATTTAAGCTTATCGACCTTACATTAAATGTGACACTAGTTTAGTTAAGTGATAGTAGAACGTTTGTGTTTTGCATCAATTATTTTATTTAGTAGTAGGGGGCTAACGAGTAATCGGAGCCATTGATCATGGTCAGTGATTTATTTTAGAATAGAATACAATGTGTCCTTACAAATGCAAATACATTATTCTAGTTCATAGAAAAGTTGTCAACGATGTTATGGGAAATATGTGCATAAACGGCTGTATAGCTTGCATATATCAATAATGGACACGAGTTTCAGCATGGTCCTTACATGCGTGCCCATGGAAAGGTCTTGAAAGACGTACAGACAGACGGACAAAGAGTAATCCCATAGGGCTTCCCTTTTTTCTTTTAGAGTTTCGAAATCCCGATTGTGACAGTTTGTGTTAATTCTATAAAAGGAATTAACAATGAGGATAAAGAACTGTTAAAGGTTTAGTCAGACTTTTAAATACATTTATTCAATTATGTCCTCTCCACACTCATAATCATGAACAAACTTAAGCTAGTACCAGAAACAAACAATGGAATTAATACAGTTTTTAATAAGGGTTAGTAAAAAATGAGGGTATGAAATCTTATCTGGCTGTGGCTGTCCGAAACTCCCTGCAGCAATCAGGAAGACTCCTTTCTATAAACCACAAATTGTTCTCAGATTGTTCTTCATTCCTTATATCCAATAGTGTAAGATTATAGTGACTTCATATCTTCACATTAAATCTCAATTTAATTTAAAAAAAAGGAAAACGAGTAGAGCTCTGAAAATGAACACACAACCAATAAGATTCCCATTCTCTTAGCTTCAGGGGCCAACTAAACTTAGACAGTACATAAACTCGGTTACAAGAAAATAGAATTTAACATCCAAATTTCACATGTGGTACAATTCAAACTAACACATTAATGATTCGGTCTACCAAATTAGTAGCCATACAGATAATGTAAATACTACTATCAAAATGCACACATAAGAGAATTAAGACATTTTAACATTAATAAGGATTTTTCGAAACATAAGATATGAAACATGGCATCGGCAAGGTCTCGTGAACTCAGCCTTTTATATTAAATATAAATATATGTTCGTGCCTCTCAGATCATATAGGTTCCCCGGCGGAAATGACAAATACTATTTGATTTAACAAATGATTCCGTCCTCCTCGACGAAAAAAGTAAAGATTGTCATTTTTTCGAAACCGAGGTCACACTCAGTCTAACGGTCAAAGATGACAGATATACTCTTTTATAAAATGTTTACGAAGCAAAAATATAATTGCTACATGATAATAACACCAAGATTTTTGTTTATTTCAGGTGATCCGTGTACAGTGAGTGGCAGACGCGGAACCTGTAAAAGCATATTCGAATGCGATTATGCAAGAAACAAAGTAAATGTAGACGAGGTTAAGCCGAAAGTAAGAAAGTTTGAAAGTACAAGCGCAACACGCATCTCTACCTGTATGTCACAGACGGAACGTATTAATTGCTGTACAACATTATGGTTAGCCAAAAGTAGGGGCGTTTTATACTGCAATAGTTTATTTTTTGATAATAAATTTATCTTTTAGATAAAATCTTAATGTTCTACGCTTTTAAAAACATTCGATCTCAACACGAGACCTGTTCTTGGGAATTGAAATATAATATATAAAATGCGTCATTCCTAGCAAGCGTTACGACGTGCAGCTTACCGATGTGGGCAGGTACGGCTAGTATACGCGGGTATAAAGTCAAAGACTTTAGTTATTATTTTTATGTAAATCTCACCGCACCGTCAGTACGATGCCTTGCTAGTTTTAGCTGGAGTTTAACCACTTTACGTTGAAATCCAGCCCCGTGCAGTCATGTATTACATCTCAAGAAATTTCTATTCTTTCAATTTTTAATACCTGAACCCAGAAAGAAGATTATAGAAATTTTTAATTTTAGCTCTATAGATGTGAATGGTAGGCACTATAAATTCCCTAAAGTAAACGATGCCATCTACGTGCTTATATCGGTGCCATCGGGAGTTACTAACAGTACACTGGTTAGACTACATTTTATCATTGCATTGCGCAGTTTCTTACTGGTCACGGGCAATTTTGGAAAGCAAACTCTTTAGTTTGAAACCGGCACCGATGCCTCTTTATCGGGGGGG
>JAFELO010001484.1:265887-294218 GCA_017140195.1 Eumaeus atala
GTTTTGATGCCCATCAATATGAATAAATCGAACAAACATCACATGCTCTTGGAGTGTAGATGTTGACAAGATAAGTGAGACATAACATCTACTAATGTTCCAAATGTTACAGGAGTAAGTTACTGTAGTGGCTTTGTGGACAATGTAGGAAAGTTCCGTGCGTTTCACAAATATTATTAGCTGCAAGCAATGTAACTCAACAAGGCACAGATAATATCAATGAAGTATGACTTGTGGTCAATATTTCCGAGCTTCACCTAGCTGCTAACTAATTTTGGTTGTATAAATCATTGCGATACTGTACTGTCTCCATTTTGATTGAGGAGGGAAACTTACAACACTTCTTAGTCCACCCCTTTTTTCGTATGTATGAATTCGTTGCGTGTCCTGCGGCTTACATGTAATTTAATACATCTTCACGCCAGTTCTTTAATTTTTAAATCATGGCAAATCACTGCACTTACATAATAATTTCTCTTCATACAAAGACGCTGGTTGCGAATAGTCTCAACCTTGCTCTTAGCCTTTGCCTCGGGTAATACCCAATGAATTTTATCATGGTGTGTAAGTCTTGGTCTTTCCCGGTATCTACATCCTTCCACATTCACATTGTACATCTGTTTTGTTAACATTTCTTCTGTCGTTCTTTCTACGTATCCGAACCAACGGAGTATGCTGATTCTCATTTTCTTCTCTCTCACTTAGTTATTACGGTTGCGTTGGTGATTCCTGCGCCACTTATTTTTCGCGCCGGTCTCACCTCAGCCGCTTTCTGTCATATCCAACTCTCACGTCCATATAAGTTCAGGGTCAGGGTTGTGCAGGTCATGAGCGGCACACTAAGTTATAATTTACAATTTATAACGACATTCATCCAATTATATTTCAGACTTGTTTTTATGAAGGCAACGTCAGAATTGTTTGCTGTCCTATTGACACCATCATCTTCGAGACTGGAGCCTTGAGGTACTTTTTCCTAGCCACGGACGATGGAGTTAGACAAGCAAATGACATAGTAAGTACTTGAAGGTTATTTGTTTCTTTTATAGTACAGGAGGGCTAGAGAGTGCCTTCACGACTAATGACGTATGTGAGCATCCGCATAATTACTGTGCCCATGCGTTGCTCTGTACTACTCCTCCCCTCCAATGGGCCACCGACTACTACTACAAACAGCACGAAATGCGATGCCAAAGGCGGCGGATTTACGGCGGTGTGTAAAATCCCCGGTAGTATCGATCCACTACTTCTGCTGCAATGCATGCTACTCTAAAAGTGCTCACCCTAAAATACTAATTTATTACTTACTTCCTGTAATCAGTGACAATTTGGTAGTCATGGAATGTTCCGATTGCTCGTTTTCCAACCGCTGCTATAAAAAGTGTGTGTGTACTATGGCGCAACTAGTGTGTGCGCGCATCGTTAAACCAAAAGAAGTATAACTTTAAAACTTTGATTTTACTCCTCATGGAGCGACATGTAAGGCCCGGGGTATGAAGGAAAATACGAGTGTAACGCGTTACTACTGACGTCATTTACGTCTCTTGTTCAGGGTTCATTTGAAAACTGTGAGTTCTTAAAACTCCAATCGCGTGTCGGCACCGATATACTTTTTGCACATTGCATTTCATTCCATCCCATGCTTATAACAAAATGATCCACTTTATCACTCTGTTAAGCGGTTCACTCATATCTTTAGGTTAATAGGTCACATGGATGACGCTTATTTACTTATTTAAACTCGAATCTATCTCATTACAAGGGTATTGAAACCCCCACACTTTTAAGAGATATTGAAAAAATTCTAATTACCACGAAAAAAATAATGTAGCTATTTAATTTGTATGTTGTATGAGAGAGAGTCTATAAAAGTTGTATCTCTTTCGGGGAATGACTTGCACAGATACGACAAAATCCTACATTTATTTGGGTTTTATTTTTAATCTGAGTAATAGTTATGATACACTTTAGTACTTACTATAACTATGGGATAATTAAGTAGTTTTTTTATGTTCAAAAGATGAACAATATATTATTTCTATACTTTGTAGAACTAAGTTAAAAAATCTTAATCTGATCGATTTTATCAAGATCGCCTGAATAGATTTTTAATGCGGCTTTCACCAATAGATAGGGCAATCCCAGCCATGTTATATAGGGTGGATCGCTAGTTGAATATATTAGTAAAATAAGTAAGATATTTATCTCGTTTATGTCATATATATATGAGATACGAATGGGATTGATATTTAAACAATCGTTTTCTGTTCCAGACTTGCAGGTATGACGGCAGTGAGCCCATGACCTGTTGCCGGGAAACCATTGACAATATAGCATCGAGATATGAAGAACCAACGGGTTGTCCAAAGATAACGAACCCACTGCCAAATCTTAATTTGTCACCTGTAGAAGAGATTGCTTGGAATAGTAAGTTCACTTCGAGGATAAAAACAATTAATTCATTGAATTTACACAGTTTTTGCAATTATTGGAATTAATTTTACGGTGTAAGAGAGATAAAGCATACAGAGAGAGCAAGAGAGTACGAGAGACTGGAGCTCGCTTGTGTTCCACTTCTATAGGCAGGAAGAAGGGGCTGTCATGACAGCTTAAAAGAATCTAGGTTTTCACGACGAATTTGAATTTATTTTTAATTCTATATTATAAATGCCAGCTTTTGAAAGCAGGAGCGTTGTTCAGTTTTAAGTGGCACTACCTCTTACAACTGCACAGAGTTTTCCATTGCACAGAGCATGGGCTCTGTGCAATGAAAATCGGCCGGGACGTACCCCTCGCTTACATGATACCGCCGTAAAGTGACGGCTACTTGGTAGAGTCTTGTGAGTACCCGGTGGCCCATTGGAGGCGAGGAAAGCTACACGCCTACATATGATTTACACGTCACTAGTGTTTTTGATATTGCTATGAAGTAAATGTTTTCTTTTCTTTAATTTCTATTCTTTCTGTATTACTGAAAGTTTCTTGAATAGTTCATTTAATTCCAGAATGTGTAGATTATCAGCAATTCTTGCGCAAATGCGTCCCTGCTGAAGACGTCCCCAGTGGATACCGCCGCCAGAGTACATGCGACATTCAGTATGTTCCTCGAATCACAGGTGGATATGAGGCCCAGTTGAGGGAGTTTCCACATATGGTAAGTTTAACAAATCCCAGAAGCATCGTCCATTTCCGGTATCAAAAGTAATGTTGTTGTTATAGCAGGCCGCTCAGAAAGTATTGCGAGAAAAAGGTTTTATGTAGAAACAATGGCTGGATATAATTTATTCTGAAAATATAATTGATTTTGAGTAAGAATTGGTTCGTTCCAATTTTAAAATTTTCTCTCAATTTTTTTACGAGCTTAGTATTTAAAATCTCGAGTCTTACCGAAAAAAAGATGCACGCAAAAGTCACCTAAAACCGGACGAAACACATCACTGTCGGCGTTTGAGCTGACCGTAAACGAGGTGTCTGCACCGGAAAGGAAAAAATGATTCGAAAACTGGTTTAGATTTAGAATAAATGTAAATAATTAGTTTTAAAATTTTGTGCTATATTTGGAAATAAGTAAAGTTTCCGACTGCCGTGACTTAACAGGTTATTCAATGAATTATATACTTTGCAGGCGGTACTTGGATGCCGTAACGGTATTCCAACTGATAACGAGGATATTATCTGGATCGGTGGTGGGTCCCTCATCAGCGACAAATACATACTGACAGCAGCGCACGTGCTCTATGACCCGACGCAGTAAGTCTTATCGTACACTAAGCATGGATAGATAAAGTGACAATGTCCTATTTTATGGGAGGAGGAAAGGGAGACAACGCATCTGCATAACAATTTAGCGGATATCAATGGACACCTATAGGGTACTCGTCATAAGATCCGAAGATATTTTCACCCTTTCCACTTTCCACACTGAATAAGTTATACCTTAACAATTATTTACACACTACACATCTTTACACTCATGCCCTAGTTGAATAGAACAGGGGGGAAACAAATAATAATACTTTTAAAAAAGAAAACAAATTATAGAGTTTGTGCTTTTTACCTGGTGCGATGGTTTCCGAGAAAACATAACATTTTGAAAATCTAATAATAATCCACCATAAACAACGTGGTGAACATTATTAAAATATTTATACCTTATACATAAAATTCTCGTGTCACAATGTTAGTTACCTTACTCCGCCGAAACGGCTCTACCGATTTTTACCAAATTCATTATGCATATTCAGTAGGTCTGAGAATCGGATAAGTGAACCTACCCGACACATATAAAGCGAGCATAGTATAGCAATCCGAACATTTTAAAAACAACCACGCCAATAGAGATCCGCGCCATTGTCATGCCCTCCTCTCCTCTCCTTTTCCCATCTAATGTCCCTCTAATGTAACATGATAAAGTATTTGTACACAATGGATCATACCAACATTAGGGTACATAATATGGAATAAATATGGAAGAAAATGTCCGTGTAAACTGAGAAAAGGCATGCTCCGCTGGTTCGGACGTGTAGAAAGAATGGTGATAGGTTAACAAAACAGATATATAATGTGAATGTGGAAGGATGATGTAGGTACCGGGACAAACCAAGGCTGACACACCACGATCAAATTGACCGGGTACTATCTAGCGGTGTCAAGAATCTTCGCAACCCGGCGTGTTTGTATTGAATGAGTTATGAATGTCGACGAGGCAATGCAAGTATGTAAGGATGTGGCACTCTGTTCTCTCTGCCTGCCTCATTAGGGAAAATGTGTTGTTGCTGCTAACGTTGAACCTGTTTTTTTCCAGTCATCGTGTCCGATTCGCGCTTCTGGGAACACTGAACAAAAAGGAGCTCCGTGAAGGAGCTCTCTACAACATAATTAAGAGAATGCCCTACGAAAAGTACGACCCCAATAGCAAACATCACGACATCGCGCTGTTAGAGCTTGATAGAAAGTGAGATTATTGGTTTCATTTTTTAATAATTAACAAAAAAATTAAAATTGGAACATATTACAATTACAACTTTTGAAATTAGATCATTTTTTATAAAAAAAAAATATAAAACTCTACGAAAACCGTAAGTGTTACCCATAGCCATATATAATTACCTGGGAAAAGCATTCCCAGGGTGTGGTCCACAAATTCTATCCTTGTAACGATAATATATATGTTTATGTACTTGTATAATAAAATAATTGAATGTAACACAAGTCCCTACGGTACTTACCGCAGGACTAGGCTACCGTGATGTGATACGTTCACAGATGTTATTATTATTATTGCCACATCAAAACTATTCTGATGCGTGAATAAAGAGAATGTATAGATATATAAATAAGTACTTGAAGAAAAAAAATCCCACTCCTTTTTTAATTGCCCGAATAGACGAATTTGAAGTTTAGCACAGTTATTTGAGTAGATAAAATGTTAGCTTTATGCACAAAGATAACATTTTAATTTATGCATTAGCTTCTATTATTTTAAAGAAATAATACGGTACGCGCACTAAGATAGGCATTCACTTGTGTAAGACACGTTTTATAATGAAAGTGTCAACTGTCAAACACAATAATTTATCCTGTTGTCCAGAATGAAATCTTGTTCGTATCATCGCCGCTTGCCCCGTGAAAAAGCGACTCCTTCTGTTCTTTAATCTCCTTTACACCTTTCTTATAAACGCAACCCCAAAAGAGCGCCCCTTCGGTTCAATTGCCATCGCTCAAGATGTCTGTCACCCCAGGGTACTGAGCCCCCCCACCACGACAAGGCTTGAGCCATGGTAGGTCAGTAGGTAATCAGCCGACGCTATCACCACTTGTTACGCAGTTCGTTTAAAATAAAAACTCTAATGTTACTCAATCCTAAAATGATTTCTTATTTCAGAGTAAGACTGTCAGAATTTATCCGACCAGCTTGTCTCCCTGTCCCTGTGCCTGGGATGGAAAGGAACCAATCAATGATAATCGCAGGATGGGGTGAAACGACTGAAAAAGGCAGCACGTCTGACAAATTGTTGGCGGTAAATATTAAGCCCCCCTCGCCCCCGGGTCCTTCCTTTCTCTCTAAAAGGACGAATCCTCCGAAAAGTAGATATGCGTAGAAAATAACGTAAGAGGTAGCGATATGATCCATCGCAGCCGAGGGCCAGCACGACCGGGAATTTTTGCTCGCATGATATTCTTTCGTGCAGTTTGTGTGTGGCCGGAGGCCCATTGGGTGAAAGAGAATAATGCATATGCATTTTACGGAGTTAATGAGCGTGGCTAACCACCAAATGGCTTTGATTTCTCGACAATCCTCCTATTATATACTATAAGAAAAAAATTAGAACAATATCCAGAGTGCAATAATAAACTGCACAGCTGGATCTTCAAGCCTGTGAGCGAAAGAGCTTTCGTCGCGTTATTTAGTTGCTTGCTTCTGGTAAGAGCAACAAACAAGGACGATAATTTGCGAGCACTGGAAACAGCCCGAGGTCATATTCATGTAGCAGATTGCAAATATTCGTCCGACGGTTTGTTTCTATCACCGCCATCACAGTTTGGAATCCTGGCGGGGTGTCGAAGTCACCCTGCTAGACTGCTAACTTTTTCCCTACCTTTTTATTCTAATGCATTCGAAATAGATTTACATATAAACTAAGGAAGGTAAAATAGACCACAAGTCGTGCAATGTTCGGAAACTGTGGAAAATGTGAGTGTTGAAGAACCACAACAAAGGTTCATTGATACCTAATCCATGATCACTGGGCACTAACGCACCACGATGGGATGTAAAAAATGGGGTGTATCTATTAACATGGATATGGTAGACTGCTGATCCCATAGGCAGCTGTAGTTAATTTTAGCAACTAATAGCACATGTAGCTGGCTGTAGCTGCTAATGGCAGCTGTAGTTAATGTTAGCTACTAATAGCAGCTGTAGCTGGCTGTAGCTGCTAATGGCAGCTGTAATTTTCTATAGCTACTAATGGCAACTGTAGTTATATGTAATCGCTAATGGCAGGTGTAATTACATGTAGTTACTAATGGCCGCTGTAGTTAATTTTAGCTAATAATAGCAGCTGTAGCTGGCTGTAGCTGCTAATGGCAGCTGTAATTTTCTATAGCTACTAATGGCAGGTGTAGTTATATGTAGTCGCTAATGGCAGGTGTAATTACATGTAGCTACCAATGGCAACTGTACCTACTGAACAGATAAGTTGGTCAGACTATACTCTTGTAATATATATTTATTTTATTTCTTTACTCCTCAGACCAATGCTAAAAAACAAAATGTCCAAGAGTGCAAAAACAAGTTTAGACAGAAAGGTTTCGAGTGGGACCAGCAGACAATGCTGTGCGTTGTTGGAGCGATTAAAGAAGGCCGTCCGACAGATTCTTGCAAGGTAAGTAACGAATATTTTGGGTAATTAGATACAAAAGGGACTCCTTTGTATGTTTTGCTAAGAACATGTGCAGTTTGTATGCCTACCTATCAGGGAGTTTCTATTCTTCACTTAGGCTATTTACTCTTCACTTAGGCTATTTATTCTTCACTTAGGCTTTATTCTTCAGCGAATTCATTGTATCTACACATTTTACACAGGACTGCCATTCTAAAGCGTCCGCGATTGTACGTAAACATGTCTTGGTGCAAAGTCAACCCACAGGCCATGATTTTAAGACGTTTTTACAAAGCAGATTAAATTTGAAAGAAGTGCCTAATTACAGGACTAATAATTATAAATTTTAACATTTTTTTTTCAAATTGAACCTTTAAAACGCGACCGACTAATTCGAACAAGACAGCAAACGTAGTTCACTCTCTGTTTCTTTTTTCCATTATGCAATGCGCATAAGAGCTCAGAAAAGCAAAAACAGTAATGATTTCTCATCTTTTTTTTCTATTACCCACGACCTCCTCTCGCCGTTATATGCCTATGGCATCCCTTCTCTACATATTAATATATGGTTATATGTTATTATTTATCTCTATGGTTCTTCCATTATGGACATCTTGTATGCGGACGGTTTAGAGGCGCAGACTACACAGTCTGCGCCTCAAAACCTTGTATTTTTGTAAATCAATGACTAACTACTAGCTTTTTTTTTATTCCTTTATTTTCAGCTAATTTCTAAGATCGCCTTTTTTTTAATAACTTTAAATATCTTGTAAATTTTTTTGCGTTGCAATAAAGAAGTATTATTTATCTATTAGTCAAATCTTTGTCTGTATACAGGGAGACAGCGGCGGGCCGCTGATGGTGAAGTTGCCGGACAGCATATTGGACTGCACGTATTTAGTGGCCGGGATCGTGTCCTTCGGTCCCGAGTGCGGCAAGAACTCACCAGGAGTATATACTAACGTCGCCCCGTACTTGAACTGGATAGTCAAGACTGTCTGGCCCGCAGAATATAAACTGGCAGTAAATCAATAATAATGACAAACATGTCGTTTGTTTTTTTTTATTCTCCCTGTTTTAGTATTAATTGAAAATATTTGTAGATTGTGTTGCTCGCAAATGCGATAACCGTTGGAGAAGGGTTCTCAAGGCGGCGCCGCACCAACGGACACTGTTGTACGACCTTCTACCTGGTGGACTGACGACTTGGTTAAGATGGCGAGGAGCCGCTGTATGAAAGTGGCTCGAGGCCGTGACCTGTGGCGTCTATGGGGGAGGTGTATGTCCAGCAGTGGGTGTCGTCTGGCTGATGATGATGATGATTTGTGGAGTTATACGAACTTCTTTAAGATTTATTCATTTAGAATATGCCATAAAGAAAAATATTTTTTTAATTGCAAATAACATTTATTACTCTTACAATGTTTTAATTTAATACACAAATATAAAACAATTAAAAATATAAAAGCTTATAAGCAGAGGTCTCCATTGGGTGCAGTACAGTCCTTTAAACGTTGAGGTCAGTTATCAATAGAAGCACGCACTCTTTAAATTTTAGAATTCTCCACTGCCAATCGCATGAGTTGATTTAGGGACTACAAATTATCATAGCCTTTAGAGCAAGCTGTACTCTTTAAAACTGACCATAAAACATAATCCAGCGGACTAAGGTCGGGACGATCTGAAGGGTAGTCTTCAGCCCTGATCAAATCCGGAACGTTCGCTTTAGCCAAGATTGGGTGGATTGAGCTTTATGATCTTGTCCCAAGTCTAGCTGGAAGGACCATACCTGTTTATTAAACATAGTGTTACTAAGGAGCTCAACTACATTCTCAAGAGTGCTACGCTTGTGGCGATATTTCAATACGTTTTTCACAAAAATATGGCTCAGGCTAGCTAATTCATGGATAACACCACCAAACAATCGCTGAAGTCGGACAATGCCCACTTTGCTCTCTCAACTTATTACGAAACTTAATAAATACGATAGTATGGTTTGTTAAAATGTCGCTCAAGTGTAAAAAAATCACATCCGTAAACTAAGTTTTTCTGTGACCCTACCTTTGCATACCGCTTCAGTAGTCGTTTCGATTTCACCACCCTATTCACCTTTAATTTATCAGTTAAGATATGACCAGTCTCTTATAGGCTGATACTCTAAAGCCATCGCTTAAAATACGCGACATGGTTCTTGGAGCTATGTTCATTTCCAGCATCATTTTGCTTTCGGACAGGATTTCTTAGAATTATACCCTTACTCGTTTGACCATCTTTTTCGTATGAACACTACGTGGACGGCCAGAACTTTCATTGTCACAAACAGGGCAAGTCTCAACAGCCGCGCTCCACCAACGCAGAGCAAGCACTTCACACCATATGACACTTCACGCCTTGGGACGTGTACACGCATGAGATGGTTCCCCGTATCTATCTCTAATCCTCCTGCTTCGTCGATCAGTAACCGCGCGCCCTCGTCTGATTCTGGACGGCACAGATCCAACCTCCAGACATATTTTTTTCTCTCATTCTCACCTTGCCTCACATTGCCGTTCCGTAGAACAATATACAATATATAATCTTCTATTCTATCAATAATAATACTAAACAAAGCCAAGCATATAGTGTATAGTATGTAGTGCCATGCTGTATTGCAGCGGAATTGGGCCGGCGCGAACAGGGAGGTACCTCTTGCTCACATAATACCGAATTAAACTTTCAGTGTCACGTTTCGTGAGGTTTGTGCATAGTAATTATTTGGATGTTTATGGGCTTCGGTGACCATAAAAATGGCTCTCATTGCTCATTTGCCCCCTATTCTATAAAAAAGAAACTCTGTTGCGAATCCCCGACTCTGACTAAAGTCTCATCAGGTAAAGTTAAAGTGTCATCAGTGCTGACGCGAATGATGGGGTCATGGAGACGATAAGGGCAGGCAGCCGACCCACTTCAAAGATATTGTTCTCGAGGTGCCAACGTATGAGGAAAGCGGGGTACAATATTTATATCTAAAAGAAATATTTCCGACGGTCTAAAAGAAATGATGGAGTTGTATTATCAGCGTCTTCAGATTCATACACGTCTTGACATGTCAAGGGGCACACAAATAACTATTATAATCATTGATTTACAATAATAACTAGATTCACAGTAAGTGTCTCAAAACCTTCCGCATATAAGATATGCAATTAAAAAAAAAAACAAATTATGCACTTTGTGACAAGAACTTAGAATCATGCTGTGTTTGACTGTGCAAACAAACATTTATGAATTCTGCACTCCTTTTTTTTAATAGAATCTGCTTTGTAAAAGCAAATTAATATCTTTACTAATGGTTTGGAATGACTGTCTAATTTGAAATCGTGTATCTTTTATTTTTGTAAATCAATGGTTGCAATTCTCCGATTATACACACTAGTAGCCTGTGCTTACAATCATAAGTACCGTCTGCAGCCCATTTCTTAACGGGCTTGGTATTACGCGATGTTAATAACAATTATCACAATATTGTGTATAGTTCATGTGAGGAGTCAAGAGGCAGTTGGTAAGTGTTCTCTTGATACGTATTCTTGTAAAAATATGTTAATGTTACCGACTAACGTACTTTAGAGCATAGACATTAAGTTCGAGTGCTCTTTCTGTTATCTTAACCACAACTTACAGCATTAAACACTACTAAATTTAAAAAATATATATTATCATGGCTATTATAACTTGATTATATACAAAAAGAAACTCTACTAGCCGACTACGGCTAGTAGAGTTTCTTCTTCTTCTCTAGAAGCAATGAAATGATGATGTGAGTTCGGTAGCGTTCATGATACACACTCAGACACACACGCGCACACACATTGACATGGACATTGCACGCACCCTTATCCAAACACAAACACAGCCACAAACCTACACGCGCACACGCTCTCTCTCTCAATAACTCCCTCAAATACTTGTATAAAATTAAACTTGAACATTATATTGTACTCTTGTAATAATGTACACATAGATTAAGAAATATGTTTATATAAGGAAGGCACTGTCCCCTGGGATATAGGATATACTTAGTCCAGGAGTCGCACCACATTTGTAAAGATACATTTGATTCATCATCATTATCAGCCCCTATCGGTCCACTGCCGGACATAGGCATCTTTCAATGAACGCCATGACGACCGATCTCCTGCTACTCGCATCCATCGCGGACCGGCTACAGAACGGAGATCGTGTTCCCATCTGGTAAACGGTCGACCAACACTTCGTTTTCCTAAACGCGACCTCCACTCCAGAACCTGACTGGTCCATCTGCCATCTGTTCTTCTGAGAGTGTGACCAGCCCATTATCACTTCGGCGAGCCTATTCGTCGCGGGATATCGAATACTTTAGTTCTCTGCCTTAGGACTTCGTTACGAATTCTGTCATGAACCAAATGATGGTTCATAAGGATCTACTTTGAATGAAGTCTAGTAAAATGTTTCTAAAGTTATTTAAGTTCCACGCCCATCAGCATGATGACCGTAAATCCACAACAGTAAAAACGATATAAACAAAATTTTTTTCCGCGTACAACTGTACTATGGAACCAGGTTGTATCGGACCGGAAGTACCGAGGGAGGCCCCTTGTTAGGTTCCGATCAATACAAGTTAAGGGTCTTCAAGAAAAGAGTATATTCCTATAAAGGCCGGCAACACGTCTACATGTGTCTGTCTGGCCGGTGACTCCTAATCACGTTTGTCCCGGTCTCATAAAAAAAATCTTCTACTTTTTCTTATAATTTCAATTTAAATATTAAGCTGTAAACAAGAAACTATAATAAACATAGTAGGATCTGCAAATTAGGTTTAACTCAAAGGCTATTATTGTGTAGTTATTAAAAAAAAATAAGAAATGATTTCACAAGAGCACAAACAAATGATCTCGACTCCAAAACCGATTATTTAAAACCGACGAAAAAAGAAAGAAAACCTCGCCATATTGCGGAAAACTATTCATTTTCATTTTCATTATCAGCCCTTATCGGTCCACTGCTAGACATAGGCCTTTTTTTTTGTTGACGCGGGGAAACGCATTTGTATGCGTCTTCACCAGCCCTGGGTGGAGTCCAGTGGTGTGTGGGACTCGCGACAAATGATTGCGCCGATTACTCACAATAACCACCGCGAGTGCCATCAGTGCCGCCCTTGGTGAGGTGCCCCGGAACAACAGATAATTCAGGGTACCTCGACTACTAGTCGGCCCCCTAAGGGGCCAACTCCACCTAGACAAATGGGATTACCCCGCACTACAAGACAACCACATCGACTTTGGGACATTGCAATGGGGTGAGGTTCCCACCCTCGCCCCTTGCCCCGTGCGCAAAAGCATCTTAGGTCTCCTCTTATAAGAGGGACACTGAGAGCGATTCCTCCTCCTGATCTTTAAGCCCCCTCTTCTTTTAAGGGGGGTGCAAAGATTATCCTCAGCTCAATTGGCTCTATGGTGATAAATCCTCTGCGAAACCCAGCCTGCTCCGGTGGCTGGAATTCGTCAAGCCTTGTGGTGAGACGATTCGTCAAGAATGTTGAGAACAACTTGTAAATATGGCCGATATGTGAAATTGGCCTGAATATTATAATTTTGAAGAAGTGATTTGTCACCCTTCTTAAAAAACAAAACAACGTCACTTCCAAGCCATGCATTGGGAGGTACGCCCCGATGAAGGACGAAATTAAAAATATTTTTAGCTGTCCTAATACAGGTTCGCCTCCTGCTCTAAGAAGCTCGGCTGTAATTCCGTCCCTCCCCGGAGTTTTTCCCCCTTTAAGCTGCGCAAGATCCAGACTAATCTTACTCAAGCTGACATCCAGCAGATTGCCTGACGAATGTCGTGTTGTGCCTGCACGCGGATCGTTGTTTAGGTTATCGGAATGATGAGCGTGCGACGTATACAACTTGCTATAGAAAGCTTCGATCTCAGATAAGATCACAAGCTTAGAGGAATCGGTAACCCCAGATTCAGTCCTAACCTTTGCCAGATGACTTCTTCCAAGCTTCTCCATCCTGCCCAATCGCTTCGGTAGCCCGTTGCGTATTTGAACTGCGAAGGTCTCGGCGTATTAGTTTACGGATTCGTTTTGAAAGCAGCTTGACATTGGCAGACGTAACGTCTTCGTGTACTCTGCGTTCCCTCATAAGTCCAAGTCTCATTTATTTTCATTTATATCGGACACGCTCGCGTCGAAAGCCTATTCAGAGAGCCTCTTACCAATTGGTGATCACTTCCGGTTTCAATCCTATTGATCGCGGAGACATCCCTAAATATGTGCTTTTGGTCCGTCATAATAAATTCAATCTCGTTCCTTGTCACAGTATAGGGGCTCTGCCATATCCACTTCCTATGAGGCTTCTTCTAAAAAAGGAATTCAATAAGAAGAGGCCCTCCAGCTCGAGGAAGTTTTTGCCCCTTACGACTTCCGACTCCATGTGGTCCCAGACTCGACTCCATACCATTTCCTACTCCCACTTTGGCATTTAAGTCCCCATAACAACATTGAAGTGGGCCTTATGGGTGTTTATGTAAGGCCTTTGAGACGTCCTCATAGTTTGTCTCCACGTCGTCATCGGAATGTTTCGAGGTTGGTGCGTATACTTGTATCACTTTAAGGCCTTTCATTGAGTGTAGGTATGAGATACGCCACCCTACCCTACACACTAGAGATTTCGACTATGTTGCCTACGACGGAGTTATTCACGAGGAATCCCAGGCCGCCTTGTGATGGAGTGTCGCCTTCCCTGAAGTGGAATAGGTGACCCGATGCCAGAGTTGAAGTGTTCTCGCCTTGTCTTCTTGGTGGGACTTGATTTTATTTTAATTTTGAATAGTCCATTTATCAAGTAAGGCTACTTGCTATGTGCCATGACGCTACGACTAGTAGGACCGGAGTTATTCGGGAGAAACCACAGGTGATGCATTTTTATTAACCAACTAATAAAAATGTTCATTTGGCAGTTACTTCGTAAAAACCAAAAGTAGTTGAGAGAATTGAACATTACTTTCTATTTTATATTTTTTATTTAAATGTCATATCTTAAGGTGTACTGAAGAGGCAGGCGGAGAGAAGGAGAGAATGGCAGGAGTTACATAGCGTCTCCCTTTTAATTTATTTTTATAATGAAAATTATATTTCAGGTGACCCATGTTCAATTACCTTACATGAAAAACAAATATATGGGACTTGCAAAGCAATATATGATTGTCGATATGCGCAAAACCTAGTGAGAATAGAAGAGGTTAAACCGACGGTAAGTAAGGTTAAATTAAGTTAGTATACTACTTCAATCTATTGAATCCATTGACATCATTGCTATCTAAACATAGCAATAATATCTATGGATAAAAATAGAAGAAAAAAAGTCGATTTTAATCTGGATACTAAAATGGCGTATTACAGTAATACAATAAAACACACCGAACTATTCTAACACATAAGATGACGTTTGATTTATTTATCGTTTAATATTTTATGAACTACAATTTTTATATGTGGGTAATATAGAAAGATTGCATATCTTTCTGAAATCTTCTTGTGAATGTGCAAGGGTGTAGATACGCGGTAAAACCAATGCTGATATATTACAATGATTATAAGACATATTGATCTGATAATATCCGACGGTGTCAAAAGTCCTCTCAATCGTCGTATTTGACAAATATGTAAGGATCGTGATATGGAGTTCTTTCTACCTGTTCCGTCGGGGAAACGGTGTGCCTCGTGATGATGTGCAGATGTTGTTGTCTTTTTTATGGTTTAATATATTTTAATTACAGCAAATGCAGACCGTACTGTGCAAGCGTAGCCTTTTCTGTTTTTCATTAACGTTAGCACCAAATATTTAATTATATGAATTAAAAGTAAAATGTCTTAAGTGAAGTTTCAAGTAAACGACCTTCAACCAATATCTAATTACATAGATTTACAAAAAGACAAGATATACGATTTAATATTCAACTGTCATTCTAAAGCATCGCTGATGGTACACCAACATTTTTTTTTTTTGCAATATCAACCTAACGCGTATGAGTTTAAGTCCTTTTTTACAATACAGATGCTCCATAATCTAAATATTAAAGACGTGTGCAAAACTTAAGCATATTTCTGGAAATGTCAATCTGACGCGCATGTGCTAAAGTTCTCTTCACAAAGTGCATAATTTGACAGTTGCACATCTTTTATACGAACGGTTTTGAGACGCTCAATGTCTTAGTACTTTTAGTCTATGTCTAATTGTGGTGGTTTGCGATAGTCCCAATGCTACATCAATTTAAAACTTATTGCACGAAATTAATCTTCCAATAACATTTCAGACTTGTTTTATTGAAGACGCTATCAGATACGTTTGCTGTCCAAATGAAGACATCACACATACGACGGGCTATTTAGGAAGTTTTTTCAAGGACACGGACGAAGGAGTTAGAAGCGCTAATGGCATAGTAAGTATATTAAACACATCTTTTTTTATTTTCTGACTGGTCTATGCTGAGGGAGTGTCCAGCGCAGCTTCATCAGTTACTATAAGACAACGTCGGGCGGCGGTCTAGGTGAGATTGTGGTGGATAGGGGGACAGGCCTCCTTGCCCGCAGATGGGAAGGATGAATCCCGATAGTTATATCAGATCAGGTAAAGTAACTTAAACATATCTCAAACACCGAAGATGTCAGTTTATGCTGGTATCATCTGAGCGAGAGGTATCTCCCCGGTCATGCCAATTCAGCTGCAATGCAGCATGGCACTACGTCTTACTTGGGGTTGTTACAGTTGGCAAAACCCAAAATGCAAAGTATTTTCTTATCTTTCTTTCTTTTCTTTAAAAATGTATTTTCTTATCTACTTAGTTCTTATCAAGAAGCTAACTGACCCTGGTCACCTCCACTCTATCTACAAGAACGGCCAGCTGGGATTTCTATTACATATCAATTTCTACCCAACTACGGAGGGGGGGGGGTTATATAGCATAAGGGGGCAACGAGAAATCAGATTCTAGTCAGTCGAACTGTTGTTATGTTTGCAACAACAACAATAAGGACATCTTCTCGCCAGCTCCCTAATAGGGTAGGCATAGAGAACGGAGTTTTTTTTTTCTCGGAGGGACCTACTACTGATTGCTCAACAGTTCGACTGACTACGAAGACTTTTTTGTCTTCAGGTTTAGGGAGACGATAGGGGGACAGACCCCCCTCTTTTCCCGCAGATGGGAAGAAATGAACCGTGTTGATTGTGGGCGTACCCTATAGTGATTATTTTTGGGACCGAAAAGGGGGAAACGGTCCCCCTTCCCACTCTAGTGGGACGGCGCGCGCACGATGCCGTTTAAGTTGCGGTGTCGTGGATAAGGATAATTGAGCTCGTTTAGTGTTTGGCTTATCTGAGGAGGCCGACCTCCTCGCCCCCCCCCCTCCCCCCTCTGACGGAGGGGGTCGATTTTCGCTACAAATCGGCAAAAGCCGTATTCTTAATTTATTTATTATTAGAGCTCTCTAAAGTCAGGTTATTTTATTACTATCAATCTAAGCTCTCGACTTACGGATTCGAACCCGGGCTCGTTTCCGTAAGCGGTGTGTGAGTTTGACATTCTGTCAGTCATACGCTAGAACTGTGTCACTATATGTAAGATTTCATCGCTCGACCGGTACGAGCGGTGTATATCGTATTGGTTCTAGCAGGAAAAATGCATTTACGCACCATCCAGCCGACACAAGGGGGCCTGAAGTGTGTGTCGGGCTCAGGTCGTGAAGCGATAGCTACTACCGACCAAAAACTGCTATCCGTTAGTTGGACCTATTGGCATTTTACTGCGGGAGCGTGTCTTGGTGTGTCTTTGCTTGTGTTCTTGGACGGACTTTGCTACTGCTATCGCGATCGCGTCGTCGGCGTCGTGCAATACGTGCTTCGGCCGACGGTAACGGGAGTCGGTTAGCAACGTCGGGTCGTATTCCGACGTTTGAACGATTAATTTATTTTTGTGATTAAGGGCACGATCAAAGAACTTTTGAGAAGCCCTTTGAAATGTCCTTTTATCGAGGTCAGTTGGAAGTCACAATGTAGGTCGATGTTTCGGATGTACCACGGGCATCCAGTAGCCATGCGTAAGAAATAATTGACTACGCGTAAAGCGCGTGCTTGCGCCACGCTGTTCTGTTATACAAGTGTGGCTCTAAAAGTTCTAAGCCCGACCAAGAGAATGAAAGAAAGGTGGATCTAAATTTATTTTTATTTTTCGTCATAGTCTCCATCTAGTTCAACACACTTCTTCCACCTGACCTGTAACTTGTTTATCCCCTCGAAAAAAAAGATTCCGGAAGGTCGGCGAAATAATCGTTTACTGCGACTATCACCTCATCTTTGGTCGAAAATTTCGAGCCACCCAAATGTTTCTTTAAAATAAAAAATTGATAATCCGAGGGGGCTAAATCCGGCGAATAAAGTGAGTGGGGCAGCAATTCGTAGCCACAATCATGGATTACAGACATTGTTTCAACCGAAGTGTCTACACGTGCATTGTCTTGATGAAACAAAACTTTCTTACGCAACATTCCCGGCTTTTTTTCTTTTATTTCTTCCCGGAGTCTTCGTAAAAGGTTACAATAATAACTAGAATTTATAGTTTGACCTTTCGGCAAATAATCTACAAAAGTAATGCCCTTCGCATCCCAAAAAACAGAAGCCACGACTTTGTTAGTCGACAAAACGACCTTAGCCTTTTTCAGTGTAGGAGAGTCTGATCTTTACCACTGTTTGGATAGTTGCTTTAATTCAGGAGTATGGAGGTGAACCCAGCATTCATCCATGGTAACAAATCTAGACAAAAAGTCCTCGGGATCAGTTTCAAAAAGTTCCAAACAGTCTCGCGAAATCGTTTGTGTTGTTTTTGTTCAGCTGAAAGCAACCTCGGGACCTAGCGAGCAGAAACCTTATGGAACCCCAACTCTTCCGTTATTATGTGTTGCACCCGGCCATAACTAATGTTTGTTATCTCAGCTATCTTACCAATGGTCAAACGTCGGTCACCCAGTACGAGATCACAAATTTTATCGATGTTTTCTTTCGTGGTAGAGGATGTAGGCCTTCCACTCCTAGGATCATCTTTAATGCTCTCACGATCGCGCTTAAACTCAGTTATCCACTTCTTTACACTGGAAAACGATGGAGCAGACTCCCCCAAAGTGCTCACCATATCTTGATGGATGTCTTTTGGTGATGGGCCTTTTTTATTGAGGTACTTAATGACTGCACGGTGTTCAATTTTCTCCATTACTTAAAATTGCGTCAGATTGCTTCAAACAAATAATCACAGAAAATTTATATTGTGCAGTATAGGAATGAACTGCGCACATTAAATCAATATGACACATACTAACAAATGACGGTAGATTTAAAAAGATGTCATAGCTCCATGTAGGCCAGGAACTTTTAGATTCACCCTAGTATCATACAATAATAAGTCATTTATGCCACGCACTTATCGCACGGGGTGCTAAAAATAAACTTCGAATGCATTTGTCTACAAAAATATCTTTATGCAAGGTACGAATGATGAGTTGATGACTTAATTCCAAAGTTGTGGGCTTTGTTGAAACCAAATTCAAATATTGTATGGCGCCTGGAGTGGTCTGGTATACGACAATAAATGAAGGAAATAAATTAAATAGGACAGTTTTGATGGTAAAACTTGTGACTTCATCTTCATTCCAGCGCAAGAATTATTTTAATTCTTCCACGATAAGCAACAAGACCAATGGCATAGTAATACATTTTAACATTAATGACGTCATCTTGATGTAGGGTTGTCAATTTATAGTAAGACAAGTTTGTGCGTAATATAGTTGTTCATTCTAACTTATTTTATTTTCAAGGATTTTTATGTATTTTTTCTCTATTAATATCGTGATGGTTACAAAACCACACTTGAAATGGACCATCTCCTTTACATGTATAATAAGTATGTGACATGTCACGAATATGAACCCGGGTTCGTAGCCGTAAGTTGAGAGCTTAGATTACTGCAGACATAATATAAATGCGACTTTAGAGAGCTCCAATAACAAATTAAGTCCTGACCACGGCTTCTTGCTGATTTCAGCACAAATCAACCCCGCCCGTCAGAGGAGCCCGGCCTCCTCTGACAAACCAAACAATAAACAAGTTCATTTATCCTTATCAAGGTTACCGCGTCCTACACGGCATCATGCGCGCGCCGTCCCACTACTGTGGGGAGGGGGACGATCTCTCCCTTTTCGGTTCCAAAAATAATCACTATAGGGTACGCCCACAAAACAACCCGGTACATCTCTTCCTATCTACGGGAAAAGAGGGGGGGGGGTCTGTCCCCATATCGTCTCCCTTAACCAGACGACACAAAAGACTTCGCTGGTCCGTTGAATTGTATAGCAATAGCGCCGCCAACCAGTAGGTCCATTCCAAAAAAAAAAAAAATGGTGTTTCTTTGATATTCTAAAGATACAAGCCATTTCAATAAAGAAAGGAATTTATAAATGGCGGACATGTACTTTCTCTGTCACAAGCGGACGGTAGCGTCAATAAACATTTAATACATTTTTTATTGATTAACACAATAATGGTGGCCGGTGTATTAGATTTTTTGTTTATTACTCATGCTTTCATCGTGATTATATATCAAGGATTAGACCTCCTAAGCGGAGCGGAGCCTAAGTATAATAGGACATCTTATATTATCCTGACATTCACAATTGTTAGGTTAATTATAATTTGTTTTTCTATAATCTAAATGTTATGTCTTTAACGGATACAATGATATCCCATCAAAGATTAGACCACCTAAGGCTCCGAGTTCCCATTTGATCCCTACAATACATAAAGAAATTGTTAGTTAATGTAAGTTAATGATGAAGGCCCCTTAATCCAATAATAAACGGTATCACCTAATAACTACATCAATTTTGGAACTATACAAATTGACAAACCGTCAATAACAATAAAATAAAATAGTAACAAAGAACTATTTTAAAAAAATGTGCGTATCGATTATTTTTTTGGTTTGAGCACCGGCTAAATGTTAGTGTACATGACGTGTCTTTGTCAATACTTTATGAGTTGGAAAACTGAAAGTTCCGCCTTTTAAGATACTTTTCTTTAATGAAACTGCTTATACGTATAGGATACTAGATGCCATTATCTGTTTCAGACATGCAGGTATGATGGAGAACAACCCATGATCTGTTGCTCGGAGAAAACAAACATTACAAGCAGATTCGGAGCAGACCCCGTCGGGTGTCCCAGAATAAAAAATCCATTACCGGGTCTAAGTTTATCGCCTCTAGATGAAATTGTTTGGAATAGTAAGTTGAGTGCGAAAGTATTTTGCATTCACCAATTCTAGCTTTTGACAAGTAGTAAGGCCAGAAAGTTGTCGATACTCTGAGATTTTTGTTCCATATACGAGGGTTGATTGAAAAGTACTCTGTGTTAGCACAGATATTCAATTCTAAAAATCAAGTGCACCTACATTATTTTGTTCAGTTCTGACTTGTTCATTGATCGAAGTTCGAAACGTATGGGAAAATTGGTTGTGACTTTATATTTTTTTTGACAAAGCAATCGGACATAGTTTCAGCAACTCACTTAATGCATGCATGCACGCTGGTCGATTTGCTCCATAGATCGACCAGCGTGCCGTCATTAAGTACCTTCATAAAAAGGGGCTATCACCGAAAGCCATACACGATGATATGGTCAGTATTTTAGGAGATTCTGCTCTGTCCTATTCACCCATCAAGAAATCAATAGCTGAATTCAAGCGTGGTAGAGAGAGTGTGAAAGATGAACCACGCTCTGGAAGGCCTCGATGTCTACTACTGACGAAAACATTTAAAAAGTACTTGATTTAATCATGGGAGAACGCAGATAAAAAATAGGAGAGGGATAGCTGAGATTATAGGCACCTCTTATGAACGAGCTCGAAACATCATAATAGTCAATGAATGGGGTTTCTACAGGGTGTCTGCGATGACTATTTCACGTGATTGTTTGGAGTTATTTGTAATGCCATTTCGATGCAGTTGATTTTTTGAATCTGTTAGTTACAGTAGACGAAACATGGGTTAATTACTGTACGCCAGAACCAAAACAATAATCGAAACCGTGGAGAAGACCTGGTTCAGCATCCCCTAAATGGCCTAAGGCGATTTAGTCGGTAAATAAGCCGATGGCTTCTGTATTCTGAGACTCGAAGGCTGTGATTATGATTGATTACATTGCAAGGGGTCAGACTATAAACTATAATTACTACTGTGTCTTACCACGTCGTTTACGAGAGGACTTAAAGAAAAACGTCCAGGAATGCTCAGAAGAAAAGACCTGACAATCAAGATAACGCCCGTGTTCCCACGTCTGTGCAATCATTGGCTGATATCCACAATTGTGGCTCTGAACTATTACCGCATCCGCCTTATTCGCACGATCTGGAACGGTCCGACTTATTTCTGTTCTCTAACCTAAAAAAGCACTTGGCAAAGACTTTCGACAAAAGGCGAGGTGAAAACAGAAGTAGACGCATATTTTGACTCTAAGGAGGAATTATTTTTTCCAGCTGTCTAAATGGTAGATGGCAAAAGTATATCGAACTTGATGGTGATCATGTGGAAAAATAAAAATACAACTGATTCAGTGTGTGTTTATTTTCTTAATTAAGCCGAATACTTTTCAATCAACCCTCGTTATCAACATTCTACGCCGATATGGAAATGCTAAATATTCCGCCGAATATCATATTCAAATCGATGATTTTTGGAAGAAATTAAAAGGCCTATCGTTTCAATAAAAATCTAATTTAGGTACCATTAATATGTCAACGTGTCATAAGCATAGACATGACTGAACTCAAACAATAATAGCAACGGAGAATTTAATTAATTTCGGCTTTCCGATGACTCGAAGACCCGAAAACGACGAATATAAATACTTCAACGCTTGAACTAAGCCAAGCGTCGAATTTATCTCTTCAGGGACGGATCTACTTGAAGACTTTTTGGGCTTAAGACTAAGGCCCTTTGGATGCAAGCCTATTGAAAAAAATTGGAAGGACTGGAGCGAGGATGGGAACCTCACCCCATTGCACTGTCCCAAAGTCGGTGGGGTTGTCCTGTGGTGCGGGACAACCCCATCTGTGGAGGTGGCGTCGGTCTCTTCGGGGGCTGACTTGCCGTCGAGGTGCCCTGATGATTTGTTGTTCCGGGGCACCTCATCAAAGGCAGCACTGGTGGCACTCGCGGTGGTTTTTGTGGGTATTCGGCACTATATAATGTGCCGCGAGCCCCAAACACTACTGGACCCCACCCAGGGCCAGTGAAGGCGCGTAAATGTGTTTCCCTGCGTCAACAAAAAAAAAAGGTCAGAAACCTTGGTAGGAAGGGTGGGGAGACCTACCCCCACCAAGGTTTAAGCCTAGTCGTAGTTGTGGGTCTCATTATCCTGCGGTGAACCGAGAAACCTCGCGTGAAGCCAATTGAACCGAGGGGGCTATACTTTGTACCTCTTATAAGAAGAGGAGGCAAAAGAGCAAGAGAAGGAGGCGCTTTTGCGCACGGGGCAAGGTGTGAGGATGGTAATCTCACACCACTGCACTCAACTGAACTTGACGATGTTATCCTGTGGTACTCTGTAAAGTTGGTGTCGGTCTCTTCGGGGACTGACTAGCCGTCGATGCGCCCAGACGGTTTGTTGTTCCCGGGTACCTCGCTAAAGGCGGCACTAATGGCACTCGCGGTAATTTTTGTATATTCCCCCACACACCACTGGACCCCACCGAGGGTCGGTGATGGAGCGCAAATGCTTTGTTAGATGTATAGGTAGTATATAATTAACATAACAGAAATTTATTTAATTTCAGAATGTGTCGACTACCAGAAATACGTAGACAAATGCGTCGCTTCCGAAACCGACCCAACGAAATATCGCCGAGAGAGCACGTGCGCAATCCCAACTACTGACCGAATAATTAGCGGCCACGAGGTGCTGTCGAAGGAGTATCCGCACATGGTACTTATTACGAAATACAAGCCAAGACATTAACGGCAATATCTATCTCTCAACCTTGGCGTACAGTGAAATATGCTTAGGTTCAAGACTCTTGAGATTTTCTCATTGCGACACTAGCATAGCGATAATATAGATAGAAAAGGGATGCCATACTTATACGACGGCGAGCTCCCGTCTTGATTAATAGAGAAGGAAGATCAGAGCGTATTACTATCCTTGTCCATTTAACTCGCATGCACAATGCGCAGAAAAAAAATAATGAGAAAGAGAGAGTGAACCACGTTTTCAGTCTCTTTCGAATTAAATTGCCACAGTTTAGACCTACCCTTTAGGGTACCCCTCTTTATCTATATTGTCTCCATGTACACTACGCTGTCTATGATCCAAAATAGACGAGCCACCGTCTAGCCAGTTGTTAAGTTATATCCCAGAAAGAAGTAGAAGCCAGTTGTTAAACTATATCCCAGAACACGTAGGACTGGGAGTAAGTCCTCTGGGGCGTACCTTCTTAGGAAGAAGGAGAGGGTGAGTCCATACATCAATATCTGGGGAGTGTGGCTCACCTCTGACGGATGGTGGAACTTCCAGGAGAATATGCTTCACATGAGTTTGGAGAGGTTTCAGTGAACATTCCACATGCAGAAGATGCAAATACAAATTAATAAGACTCAAACATTCATAAATATATACCCTAGAACAATAAGTGTAAAAAAAAATAGGCGTAATCAATATGATCCGCTAAACATTTTCTATATCTACATGGTCCATGTACCCGGCTGGCCTCTCCTTTTCTTGGCCTAACATGTCGTTGCAATCTTGAAGTGTCACCCACCAACCATAGGAAGTAATTCCAGTTTCCCTCCCTAGTGAACTAGAAATTACTTCCTATTCCCCCTATTTTCTTCTGATTAAATTCGTTGTGGGTCCCAAGACAGTTTTATAGCTTTCCCTCGGGCTCCCTGCGATAATATCTAAGGGTCAGTGGTGGTTGCCGCTGTCGATCCTGGCTGACAGGAGCGGCAGCGGTGGAAACGTGTGGTGGGCCAAGCCCGTTTAAAAAAAAGCAGAAGCTCCAGGCAAATAGCGCTACGTCTGTGACACCTACCTTACGTTAGCCTCACCCGATCACACTTTCCGTAATGCACTCGTCACGTATTCTGATACCCACACCCCCCAAGTCCGGCGCGTGTAAAGAATCTTAACTTCAATATTGTATATTTGTTATTTTACAGGCTGTACTTGGATGTCGCAATGGAGAATCAAATGGTATCAAAGTAGATGTCGTTTGGATTGGAGGTGGCTCTCTCATCAGCGACAAGTTCATACTGACAGCAGCGCACGTCCTCCATGACGCGACGCAGTAAGTCTTATCGTACACCCAATCACACTGTCATTGATACACTATGGGAATTCACAACACATTTTACTATCCGATAAAAACGTAAAAGATCGGTTGTCGTACTCTACATAATTATGCTGCGAATATGTAGGGTCCCTTCCCGCATTTTAAGCTCTTCCAGCCCTTCGGATCACGTGGCTTTAGTTGGCCACGCTTTGGTGTCCCAGGAACGTGTGCAACCATATTTTTATGACATAGGAGGTCAACGAGTAGTTGGGACACTTGTAGGTAAGGCATATCTAACACCTCCAGACATCCGAATGTTGGTCATGACATACGTAAATATTTAAAATTAATAAAGTTTCCGATAATTGTTGAACGAAATAATCGATTTTGATTCGGTTTGTTTTGTGAAACGATTTGTGATTATGAGAAATAATTTAATACAAAAACATTATCTCATAAAAGCTGTTTCGAATATTGCTCAAAATCACTGTTGCTCAGTTCTTTCATTATGAAATATAGAATCAATTCCCGAAGATAGTAAAATAAATTGGCAAAAAAGACAAAGGCTAGGGCATTCATTGAAAAGTTAATAAAAAATACCTTTCGCAGTTTTGCCTTCCAACCTTGAGGTATCAGGGACAAAAATATTTCATAGAATTTTTTGTAGACACCGTTTTTCTCACCTGCATAATACAGTAAGAGGCAGTGTCATGCTGCGATGCAGCCGAATCGGAACGGCACGACCGGAGAGGCACCTCTCGCTCACATGCCACCGCCGTATAATGACGGCAACGCTGTCGTGTTACGTGCGTTTTGTGAGTAGCGGTGTCGCGTTACGTACGGTCTGTGAGTAGCGGGCGCCCCACTGGAAAGGAGGAGACAGTAGGGCAACTGCCTGCTTGCCATGAATAATGCGAATTTTTTTTTTATTTATTAAATTATTATAACATTTACATTATTTCCGCAGTTTATACAAAAGAAAGCAAAAGAAAAGTTTATATTTAAGTTGGGCCAAATACCCCCTTACTATCTACCAAAATTGGCTCAGTAGTTCCCGCGTCTATCGCGGACAAACATGATTGTTTTATACATTGAATGCTATATTGGATTTATAAATTATATACATCAAACATACATACGAACACATACATACACATACTTATTGTGCACAATATTGGATGCAGTGCTGCATTCTTGCATTCACTTTAAAGTAAGTTAAGCATATGTTTTCTGAGCTTGGTAGCAAATACAATTTTATCTGGTTCCTGATTCACATCCACAGGCAAGGTATTTAGTAAATATGGAACTCTTTTTTCTAACGTTGGATCTCCATAGTAGTTGCCGGCCCTGGGTACCTCAAACTCGCCCGTGGATGCATATCTAGTTCCATGTGTATGATTCACTAGTGGGTATTGGCCATGACTTCTATGGCTGTTTACCAAAATTAGGTATTCATGTTTCATGCTGACGGGAAGTATGTTACATATTTTAAATAGTTTACTGTAGTTATCTTTACAGCTATTTTTAATTTTTTTATTGACAATTAATTTTAGGATTCTTAATGTCTCAATGTCTGTGGGCGTCGGTAGTCGGTAAAAGGCGGTTGCTCGTTTGCCCTCCCTGTAGTATAAATAAAATCCTGCTCGCTGTGCCTATACAACTACATCAATTAAATATCAAGGTCAACATTAATTCTACAATTTTTTTTCAAATCCAAATGTATGTGTAGTTTTGCTAACTGTAACTAGTCACAACTGGATTATACATCCTCCGTACCGAACCCGGCTGCTCCAGCTGGTTTAATAGTAGTAGGGAGTAACCGGGCAGTCAGTCTTATGGTGATTACTGAAGCTCATAAACCTCCACTTCGAGGTTACCCAGTATATTTCTGCTTTTCCCCTTCGCCCAATGGGCCAGTAGATTCACAGACCGGCCGAAATGTGACGACATCGGCATCAATTCAACCCGGCACTATCTAAGCGAGAGGTAACTCCTTGGTCGTATCGGCCTTTAGTCTACAATGCAGACATTTTTTAATAATAGAGTGGACAAACGAGTAGACGTAGTTTTTTGGTAGTTTATAGATGTTAAACTTTATGCAGTTATAGAGATCATACAGGTGTGTTACCCTCACCCCCGCTGCCCCTCCCCCTCTTCAGTTTACTACGGTAATTCACAAACCGCTCGAAACGCGCTTGCAGAATCACTGGCTGATTGCAATAATTCTGAGATACTTGACACATGGAGATATGCGTTGCGTCCACTCCATATATCCGTCATATATTTCTTCCTCTGTTTGAGAGGAATTCGGTCCCTTACTGAGGACTTAGAGGACTGGGCAGTCACTGAGGTCTAGGGTGTTATGTTCCTCAGTGAGGCGTGCATGTGAGTCAAGCCAGGTCACGCCAGGAACGGTGCATGCAGACATCAGGTCACTGCTATAGGTGTAATTCATAGTGTATAACTATGATACGACACATGGGCAAGGGCGACACGCGCGCCCTTGCCTATGAATCAGCAAATACTATGTTTGGCGTTTGGGTGACACTGTCACATAACACTGGGCACCTCAGTTTATGTGGCCGATGGTTCCCACGGGGCTTTAGCGGATTTTGGGAAGAGGTAGTGCCATGCTGCATAGGAGTAAAGTAACAGTGTCGCTGTCGAGTTTCAATAGTCCGCCTTTAGTGAGGTGCCCCGGAACAACACCTCGACGCTAGCCAATCACCTAAGGGACCAACGCCTCCTCCACAGCTGGGTTGTCCCACACCACGGAGCAACCCCACCAACTTAGGGACAGCGCAATGGGGTGATGTTTCCACCTTCGCCCTTTGCCCCGTGCGTTTCGACGGCGTCGTCGGAGAAACGAAGATGTGAGGTACTCGCCGTTAGTATTTATGCCGCATTCTGCCCAGTTTAAAGTCTTAAAGACGTCCTTCAAAGTATTAGTGAACATTTTCGGGAAAATAACATCCCCTGTCGCGCGCCTCGGTGCAATTGGATTGGCTTTGTTGACCCCCCGGAATCAGAACGGACATAAAAGCAGCGTCATACAACGGTCTCAGTACTTCGACGTATCGCCAATCGATCTGACAACGCTGTAAAGCTTCCAGAACAGCCCTGGTTTCAACAGAGTCAAAAGTGTTTTCATAGTCCAGAAAGGCAAGGTACAGAGGGTGATTGTACTCATGTGTATTTGGTACAACTTGCCTTATGGTGAAAGTGTCGTCCATGGTGATAAATCCTCTGCAAAACCCAGTCTTCTCCGGAAGCTGAAATTCGTCAAGCTTTGTGGTGGGACGATTCGTCAAGACTCTTGAGAACAACTTGTAACTATGGCTAAGAAGTGAAATTGCAAGAAGCGAATTGCATCCTGAAATGCAGGTTCGCCACCTGCTTCCGTCTGACGCAGGTACTCACCGGGCACGGGTGTTTCGGTGAGTATCTGTGTCGGACGGCCCACAGGGAGCCAACGACTCGATGTCACGATTGTGACGCGGCGGTGGGCTTGGCCCAGCACACCCTCGAGGTGTGCCCGAGATGGGCGGCGCTGCG
>JAFELO010001484.1:300345-322858 GCA_017140195.1 Eumaeus atala
ATATATATATATATATATATATACATTACTCAAAACAAAATAAGGGCCACTAGTTTATTTACATTAAAGTGCAATTTAGTAAACCGGAAGTAACCGATAAGTAGCATTATATTCATATTACGAACTCTTTGGTGTTTGATCTCTTTTTTGCCTTTTTTATTTTGTGTTCGTGTTCCTAATTTGAAAGTATTGGCCATCATTTTAAGTAAAAGTTATTGGATGTTATTCCTTTGTTTGTCTTCTTAACTTTAGGTTATTTTAGGGAAAAAGTATTACTTTTTCAATTTTAGTTGGTTCATGGATCATCTCGCGTTAAATTTGCCACCAGTACGAAGGCACATGGATACAATTACAGCAACAAGAGCCATAACTATGATTCAAGAAGGACGTTGTCAGCGTTACGTGGGTTTGCAGTTGGGTTTTTCTCGAAGAGTTGTCCAGAATGTATGGAATCGCTTCCAAGACACTGACAGTGTTGGCAGGAGACCTGGTTCAGGTAGAGTTCGCATAACAACGACTCATGAGGATCGGTACATCCAACTAAGTGCTCGTCGTGATCGTACAGTAACGGCCCGTAGGTTACACCACCAGCTGCGGCTGACGACAGGTACCCGTGTCAGTGATCAAACTATACGTAATCGATTGCACAAAGACCAGCAAACGTCAAGACGACGAGTTGTTCGAATTCCTCTGAGCAGGGTTCAACGTGAAAACCGATTAGGATTCTCCCGTCAGTATTTGAACTGGGGGATTAATCAGTGGGGCAAGGTGCTTTTTACAGACGAGTACAAAGAAAAATTTCGTAAGTGTGTTAGAGTGTGGAGACGACGCGGCGAGCGGTTTTCGGAGTTCTGCATTCACGAAGTTGACCGTTTCGGTGGTCCCTACGTAATGGTTTGGGGTGGGATTAGTTTACACGGTAAAAACGGCACAGCGAGCGGCGACTGGATTCATCCTGATGCAAGATAATGCCCGTGCACACACAGCTCGATCAACCCAAATTGTTCTAGAAGGGTCTCATATTGAGGTATTACCATGGTCAGCTAACAGTCTGGATTTAAATCCGATCGAGCAATTTTGAGACCAATTGAAACGAAGAGTTAGAGAGAATGAGCGAGGGGTCTACAACCAACAGCCGCTGATTGACACTTTAAAAGATGATTGGGAAGAGATTCCAGATGAAAACGTGAGGAATTTGATCCAGAGTATGCATACGAGGCTTCCAGAGTGTATTGCTAAGAGAGAAGGACATACTCGTTATTAAAAAGAAGAAACAAAAGTGACAAGAAGAGTAGTTTGTCTTTTTCCAGTGATTTCTTTTGTTCATGTTTTTCATTCAAAATGACCAATTTTATTATGAACATAAAAAAGACAATTCATGATCATTATTTTAAGCAATTGTTAGCCTATATTATAATCAATAACATTATTTTGTAGTTACATAAGTTAAACAAGTTAATGTCTTGTTTTGGGTAGTATGTATATATATATCCAACTTACAATAAAGTATCACAAATGTAATAAGACTCCCACCAGCTTTAAAATTTTAAAATATATTTAGAATTTTCTCAATTCATTTATTAAAATTTGAAGTGCATTCCAGACTAAATAAGACCACTAACAATAAAATTCTCAGTCAAGGTGATGATTTAACATTGAATATTAATATGTAATGAAATTTATTTGATTTAATACCTAGAGATCGTAATCACATCCAGTTTATAAAAGAAGATAAAAAGCGTCACGCCACGTGCAGGGTTGTCAGCTTTTGAGGAAAAATATCACCACCAGCGGAGTTCGCCAGACTATCAGTGGGGAAAAAAATTACATTTTTTAACCAATATTTGTCAATTCACAACTTAGTTTGCGTTCGCAAGACACATAATCAGCCCACCGGTGGTCTTGAGCGACCATCCGAAGGGCATAATTTGTCCCCCAAAAAATGTATAGTCTGTGGTTCGTCTATTGACACGTGAGTACGAATTGAGCGATTTTCGCATGTTTTCAAAAATCGGAACAAAATTAATAAGTCGCCGGGTCACGAAACTGTATCATGAAATTGGGACGGATGAGAACTCCGATCATGTGAATTGCCGACAGATGTGAAAACTTATAACTGGATACAGCTACAATTTTATCGAAGCCGCGTAGCTATCATATAAAGATCATAATGACGTCACGAAGAGTTCCATGATTTTTGTTCACCCAAAAAGACATCCGACGCGCCGAATACAGTTCTCACTTCGAAATTGGGTTGCTTCCACACAACGTTAAATTCAAATTTAACAATAGACATTACCACCACCTCTAACTAAAACTCGCTGCCAATTCGACACTTACCAATCGGATCAGACAATCAGCGACTTGTAACGTTCAATTGAAGAATTCCTGATGCTATAATATTACTGGAAGTATCATAGTATTCTGTAGGTTTATTATGAGTTTATGAAAAAGTATAAGCGCTAAGGAGTGTGGTAAATTTTGTATGAAAACCAGCTGCGCTAGGGGATGTTACACTAAATTAAAATTGGTATTATGAGCATTGCTATTTAACGGTAGTAGTGTAACTAGGTAAACTATAGTTAAAGTTCCTACTTGACTATTTTATACGACTTCATTTTCGCGGGCAAGCTTATTCCTGAAAGTAAAAACTAGGAAGTTTTTATAAGTCTCATGCAAGTGCACATTAATAGTCACAAACAGCTTTATATGTGGTGGGGAAATGTTAAAGCAGGGGAGAGGGGAAATTATGGATTTACAACTTACAACAATAAGCTTGCCCACGAAAAAGAAGTAATATAAAGTAGTCATTGACACAAATATAATCTGCTTGATTAGGACTTAAGTTGCACATTCTTTTCCCAAAAAGTTGAACATTCTTTTTCTAAAAAAAAGTTACATCACCAAACTTAAATTCGTAGACAATAAATCTAAATTAACTTCAAGATGTTTGTTTCTCTCCTGTGCTGTCTAATACTTATACTTTGTGTATATTATATTACAATTTAAAAACATAGCAATCTTCGATTTCATTAGACGTGGATATGTGCAAGTTCTTTTTTCTTTTTCTCCTTGTCATGTTTCTTTGCGTGCAACATCATTTTACTTCTAGTCAAAAATCTTTTGCCACAAGCAACACACTCGTGCGGTTTATCGCCAATGTGCGTCTTAAAATGCATTATCAAATTATTTTTCTGTATAAAACTCTTAGAGCAAATCTCGCATTGGAAAGGTTTGATGCCCGTATGAATCTTCTCGTGTCTATCTAAATCAGCTTTTCTATAGAATGATGCTCCACATTCCGTACAATTAAAATTCTTTATACCTGAAATAGAGAGATCCATTTTGTTTATTTATCTAATAAGAACCCTTTTAATCCTGCCAAGGGCACCAGAAATTATTTCCTATTGTCAAAATATACATCATTTAGAGAGAAATTCAACTTAAAAATGTTAAATCACAACAATATTATTAAATTAAAATCTCCAGTACACTGGGTATCAGATCAGTCACATTGCAAAAGTGCATCTCTAGGTCATGAACTCTTCACGTGACAATCAGGTGTGGAACAGTAGGCATTTGTACAGAATGAGAGTAATTGTAATACTTTTAAATCATATATGTCAATTATTAAATATTTTATTTCTTTAGCTATGATTTTGAATAATATATGTTATGTAATAAATACATGTTTAAAAGAAGTAACAGGGTTTTTGTTAAAAGTTGTTGTATATTGCCACAGGTATGATTGAACAATTTTATAATTTTTCATAAACTTTAAACAATCAGAAGTAGCTTTTTCGTAATTACCAATACATATGATCTTCTATTCACTTGTGTGCCAAATGTATACACTCTTGTGGATTTGGCACTAGAAGTTATGAAGGTACATTTAACTCCTACATGTCATCCCTGAATGGGCCTCAAGTACTTTAAATAATAGCATTCGCACAAGAATTATGAGAGCGAATGGCGTCCAAGATACCTAATTATGCAAGTTTTCTTTAATTTGGTAAGACAGTCAAATAACAATAGTATTACCTTTATGTGATAAGCTATGTATACTCAAATGACCCAATTGTGTATATGTTTTCCCACACGTAGTACACTGATATGGCCTCTCTCCTGTGTGTGTGCGTTTATGTTTTTTTAGTTCATATCCCGTTTGAAATACTTTTCCACACTCATCACATGCTGTTGGTTTTTTGGGTGTGTATTTTTTGCGTTTCCTGAAAAAGGACAATTATGATTAATGATAATGGCGTACAAATAAAAAACATTATTGTATAATGTTATAAACGGGCAGCATAGCATGGTTCTTCACGCATACTCCAATCCCATGGTCATAGCATGCCAGTCCATAGCCTATTCCCTCTGTCGCTGAATGGGCTATCTTATCTGAATCTGAAATATATCGTCAAATAGGGTCCTGTTCACATGAATAGCATGCCCAACCAAACAATATTTTCTGTCATTTTGTCTATGGATACTATTGTCTAATAAACTTACCCAATTTGATATTTTATACACTAGCTATCAAATACTAAAATAGTAATTATAAAATCTTATTATATTAATGACCTACCTGAAAAATTAAAATAAAAAACTCTTACTTCTTTGGTGCCTCTTGTACTTCTTCATCAGATATTTCAATTACTTCACATTTTATGACTATCTCCTCCACTGGCAACCCACTGAATGTGTCTACTTCTTCTTCCATTTTTAGTCATCCTGAAGTAAATAATTATATATTTTAACAAGTGGCCCACCGCTCATTCCCACCACTGTTACTCCTGTGTTGCCAGGATTGACAGCGGACAGAAGCAAATAGGAGTAGTAGGAAGTATTTTCAATTTACCACCTTATCAAAGTGGAGACACTACAAGATTACATGCCGAGAAAAGAGAGGGCAGCCAGGTGAGGCCCAGCTGCTGTGCACTACAGCAATATTAAAAAAAACCCTTATATGATGATACATCATTTTAATTTGTTATTAATTAGACTGTTGTAATGTCCATCACATCCTAGTCCATCCATGTCTGTGGAATTAATTCATGGTAGAAGGCGGCCTTTTTTCTCGGACAGGTTCCAGTCCCCTTGAAACACCAGATAATCACAAAAGAAGTTGTGCATGCCAAATATGTTACATTGCACTACTACTTATCACAATATCTACTAGTTATATTGTTTTCGAATATTTACATGAGTGTTATAGATTACTATGACTATCTAACGGATGTTAACACATTCCTTACGCTTTACTTATGTTATATATATTACCTCATCGGTCCACTACTGGACATGGATCATAGTTGCAAAGGAAAACAAAACGTTTACAAGTCAACTAAACCAATGGATTAGTTACAATGATTCAAGTGTATGTGCAAAAAGAATGGGATAGTAGTCTGTACTCACATATTTTTTGCAATAGTTTTCGGTAGCTTTTCCCTCTTTATTAATTATTAAATTAAATATAAAATTAACACAAGTAATACATACACATTTTCAACTTAAAACTTGAATAGTCGTAACTTACTTTATTTCTACGGTTTACTTTATTTTTACAGTATTACAGGTTTTGTTAAATAAATGATAACATGATTGTTTAAGTATTAAACGAAATTTACTTGAAATAACAAATATGCAAGCAATCTTACCAAACTTGTCTGACAACTTATCAAAGTAAAAACGGCGAATTAACAATATTGTTATGTACAATACATTTTCTATGCCATAAAATTGTATATAAACAAATATGAACAATAGCACTATTAAAGGATTTCATTAATATGATCAATTTCCATAAAAAGAACAACTATTAGATTTACAGTTATCGCTAACACAACAATCACCACTTGGCCTGAGACGTCGCTCTTCAACCCTCGCCCCTCAATACTCTCGCTCTTAGAAAATGGAAAAGATGTTGCTAGAAAAGAAAAGTCGAAATGTCTATGATGTAACAAAATATAGTGGTATAACACGCGTTATCAAAAAAAAATAGCATCTATTTAATTGAAACGTTACTTTTGATTATTTTGCGAGCTTTTAAATATAATGTTGTCAAAATATTTCATTATATAAAAAGTAACTGCGTAAGTAAAAAAGTTCATTTATTATAAAATACAGGTAAAAGAACGTGTATCGCATTGAGTTTTGTATGCTGTTGGTATTCGTGACCTCAAATTATTAACCAAACAAGTTAAAAATGCCTATGAACATGTAAGAATATATTGAATGTCTATGTCATTTAAATTCTACAGGACTTTTTATAAACCAGGTCGCGGGCTGCGGAGTGATGTCATAGCAGCTTATTTTAAGTGTGACGTATCCTAATTCTTATTTCAACATTGAATTCGATACACGGTAGTGTGTAGGAACTGTGTTACAAACTTGTGGTTAATTATTTTAGTGTTAATTACAAAAGTGCAAAATGTCGTATTATCAAGATAGGAGCACCGGTAAGATTTTTATAATATATTTTTAATAATCCAGCATTTGTTTAATTTTACACAAATATTTATATAAAGATATAATTTAATAACTGGCTCTTAATTCCTTTAAGACCTAGGCCAGTTAAAATAAAATATATGTAGGTACTTACCTATCCAGAAGTTAAAATAAACCTAGTGTTTATGTATGTTTCTATTAATGAATGTTGCTTCTAGATTGCCGGCCTTCAATGGATTAACGTTTAAGATAAGATTTACCTAACAAAATTGTTATTACGAGTAAATTTGAGTATAAACAATATTAATTGTGAAACAATGAAAACAGCTGTTCTCGGTGATGTCATGACTAACCAATCAGCATTATTATGACATATTGCGTTTGGATAGTGCTATTTGGTTATTTGCTTTATTGCATTCGTTCACAGACGCTGTGTCTCGATAGAGAAAATTCGATTACATTATTTTAATATTTGCTTCAATCAAATAATTACAATTAAATTGATAGTAAAGAAAATAGGACTCGAAAGTTGTTAAACCGACATTTTATTTTGCGTATTATATATTGTGTTTTATTTTGTTACATTGTATTTTCAAAATGTCTAAAAAAATACGACTTTGCTTTGGACCACACGACCGAAATAAAACGTTTTTAGTTGGCGCGCGCACATCTCTCGCGTTTGCGTCTGTATTAAGTAATAATTCTTTTTCCTTCTATCTTCGCTAACTTACATGTCTCTCTCAAATTCCGTTGGACTCGTGTTCGTAACGGTATCGTCATGAAATCATCAACTTATTCTGGCCCCTTTTTTGTTGACGCGGGGAAACGCATTTACGCGCCTTCGCCGGCCCTGGATGGGGTCCAATGTTGTGTGGGGCTGGCGGCACATTACAGTGCGGAATAACTACAAAAAACTACTACGAATGCCATCGGTATCGCCTTTGGTGAGGTGCCCCGGAACAACGAATCATCAGGGCACCTCGACGACTAGTTAGTCCCCTAAGGGACCGACGCCTCTGCCACACCAAGGTTTACCGTCATCACAACAGGGCAACTTTGGGACAGTGCAATGGGGTGCTGCTCCCATCCTAGCCCTTGCTCCGTGCTCAAAAGCGCTTCCATCTGGCGCTCTTTTGCCCCATCTTTTTATGGGAGGGTTGTTCAATTGGCTTCGCCTGGGCTCATCCCAGGCTACTGAGCCACTCCGCTACGGCAAGATTGAACCATGGTGGGGAGGTTAATCTATCCCTGGGTCAATCGTATTGAGCCGTCACGATGTGGGGGGGGGGGAAGCTCGCTCGACCAATCCCCACAAGATGCGTTGCTGGCGCGGTTTGTACGGTTTGCTTAAGACGTTTCCATAGCAATTATACTGATATCCATGGGTGGTGCATGACCGTCCATCCTAAGGCCCCGACTGATCGTTTTCTCCCTTGTAGATACTAGGTACAAAAAAGCAACTACATCGTACATACAAACGTTTTTATTGCAATGGTAATGAGCACAATCGTCCGCTTAAATCAATAGATTACTGCTCGTATATGCGGGCATGGATTAGCCAATGCACCCGGTGAACGGTCGACCACCACTTCGTTTTCCTAAACGCGGCCTCCACTCCAGAACCTTGCTGGCTCATCTGCCATCTGTTCTTCTGAGTGTGTGACCAGCCCATTGTCACTTCAGCGAGCTTATTCGTAGCGTGATATCGGATACTTTATTTCTTTGCGACTTTCTTACGAATTCTTTCGAATAAAGTAACACCCAACATAGAACGTTCAATGGATATGTTATATATTTATTGTAAATAGTGATCGCTCAGCGATCGAAATTCGGTTCAAATTACAAAATGTTGTGACTTTTCGAAGCGAATTAAAGTAAAATTATTGTTTCACAGTTGACACAAACATGTGTCATTCAAGTAAACGCATAGTGCGATACGTAATATGTGAAAATATAATACAAGCATTCACCACATAATCTTTAAATCCTTTTTTATAGCATAAGGGGGCAAACGAGCAATCGGAGCCTTTTGATGACTACCGACGCCCATGGACATTCGCATGACTGTTACGCAGTTACTTCTATTATTTGTCCTAAAACATCTCTTATTGCGTTCTTCTGATGTTTCGACATTTGGGGACTGGGGAGGAAATCAGCAAGGACGGTCTCTTTTAGAACAGGAAACATTATATACTTTAACTGATTGCAGTCAGTGAAGTGAAAGTTGCAGTGCAGTGAATCTCATCTAAATCGATCAAGTTTCATGGGAAATAACAACAAAATTAAGTGTGTATTTATACTAATAATATAAAACTGAAGAATGTGATTATTTTTGATCGTGCCAATCTACTGAATTACAGGCCCGAATTGAAAAAAATAATTCTGTGTTGAATAGTCCATTTATCGAGGAAGGCTATAGGCTGTATACCGTGACGCTACGACTAACAGGACCGGAGTTACGCGGACTAAACCGCAGAGTGATGTTAGTGAATTATATAAGGCTAGAGTTTGTTTGTTTCTTAGGACGCGCTAATCTCAGGAGGCCCGAATTGAAACGCTCCGCAGACGAAGCTGCAAACTTGAAATGTGTTACATAGTCCTTTCATGGTGTAAGTGAGCACTAGGAAATGATTTCTGGAAATTCAACCCCCAATGGGGTGAAACAGGGAAATAAATATTGACGACTTAAGTTTACGTCATCAATATTCATTTCCCTACAAAACAGCAACCATGGTTCACCTGTGACCATGGTTGCTGTAAGGCTTTTGAAGTGTCCGAGTAGTTAAACAAATAAATAAACCGCGATAAAGTCCGTAAAAGTAGTTTTATTGTATTAGGGAAGTGAAGTTTATAATATGGAATTTTGCTAAATCGCGCGGTCACTAGAACCGCGGGGCGCTGCTAGTTCTATATAATAAAGAGTGTGTATTTATGTACACGCGTTAGAAGTTATACTTATTTGGCGTAACAAGATAACTATCGTTATAGAAAAACATCTTTCACCTTATTCTACGTTTAAGGAAAAAACAACACTAACAATAGACAGAAGGCATTATACATTGAAAGTTTTATTATAACGCATCATGGTAAACTTTTTGAAAAGCTAAAATGTTGGGTATAGCTAACTTCAGGGTGTCGGATTTTCGCAACGGTGAGCGCGCGCGTTGTAAAAACTTTACTGTCATCGTTTGTCCCTAGCGCGCCAGAAGAAGTGTAACTTAAAAATGCTAACGAAAAAAAGAGAGGGCAACCAGGTGAGGCCGTGCTCATCTTGTGAATTATTTTCAGTGTTGTATTAAAACAAGTCGGTGCCGCTGCACCGTTTATTCCAATGACCCACATTAACTAGTTACGTAACGCGTGTCTGTTTTATTAGAGTTCCTTACACAACTTTCCGACAAAATAATCCGTGTTTTTTTTTGCGTAGTACAGGGAGACAAACGAGCAACAGACTTGATGCATACCCTACTATGGGCCACCGGCTACTCATATACAGCACGGAACGCGACAATATACCAGTAACGGCGGTATCGTGACAGCGAGAAATCCCCCTCCCCCCGGTGGTACGTCCACCGATAGAGGAACTTTGATGCGGTTTACACCCATCGATGGAGGAATTTCCGAAGAAGATTTTAGTGTATAAGCTGGCCCCTGCTCGCCTTTATTGTTAAATTTACACTCTATTTCAATTTACGTATTAAAATATATGACAAAAGTGTACGGAACCAACATTTTATTCTTCTCTTGCCCATTTTAAATTGAGTAAACAATTTTATATTCGGTACACGATTTTCGATGAGTACGCTGACCTACTTATTATCTGCCGAGTTGGCTATTATTAATAGACCTGGTGATGCGCAGGTCGAGTGGGCCGGGCTGTACTGGAGTGGACTGGTAAACGCCACAATATTTATAAGCGGTAGTGCCATTGTGCGGCCGAATTAGGCCGGCACGAATCTCGAATCGCCCCAGGCTACTGTGCCCCACCGCCACGACAAGTCTTGAACCATGGTAGGGATCTCTCGATTACACCTGCGCTATAATAAAAATAATCACGGATTGAATCCATGGTCGCTTTCTATATCACAAATTATGTGGACGTACATCTGTCTGTGGTCAAATCTCCGACTGCTCGTTTCCCCTTAAACAATAATATAGACAAAGATGTTGTCAAAGAGGTAATAAGTGGTATGAGATATTGTCTAGTTTTCTTTACTCAGTAAGAGGTGCATTCCAGCGGAATTGGGCCGCTACGGCTCTCCGTACCTCTTGTTCACATGATATCGCGTAAAGCGACGACTTCAGTGTCGCATTTCGTGTGGTTTGTGAGTAGCCGGTGGTCCATTCGAGGGGAGGAGCAAATAAGGGCAACGCATTGGCACATTAATTACGCGGATGTTTATGAGCGTGGGTAGTCGCAAAAAAGGCTTTGATCTTTCATTTGCCCCCGTAAGCAATGAAAAAAATCTACTGTGCTCGTGCGAAATGTATTCTACTGTGCCCGTGCGAAATGTATTCTACTGTGCTCGTGCGAAATGTATTCTACTGTGCTCGTGCGAAATGTATTCTACTGTGCCCGTACGAAATGTATTCTACTGTGCTCGTGCGAAATGTATTCTACTGTGCCCGTACGAAATGTATTCTACTGTGCTCGTAACAAATAAAATACCTTCATCACTTTGATTTCACAATATAATAACGTGTGTGCAAAAAAAATCACATGAAAATGATAATTATATCTTAATTAAAAGCAATGCATATAACATACTTGTAAGCATACGTTGTAGGCAGGTACAGTCGACGCCAAAAGACGCCGAACACAGATGCCAGATTTATGAAAGAGCTGTACCACAAAGGGGACGTTTTACTATCGATTCTAAGGCATATGCCTATCTAAAACATCGCAGTTGCGGCTACCACACTAAAAACATATTTTTCATTTGTTCTCTTGTACAAGAATATATTTTATTCCGTGTGTTGGCAGTATAGTGCCAGTTTTGTAGCCATATTGTATCAACAAACGTTTGGTTGGTTTTTGAAATAATTACTAAAGACTTCAGCAAATATTTTTCTACATGAGAACGAGGAAATTTTTATCAAAATTTAAAGTATGAATGTTTTATTACATTCGTCAACCTTTCAGAAGTAAAACTTCTTTAGGCGCGATTGACTTGGGGAGTAACTGGTGAATGCGTGACGAGAGCACTATAAAAAACGAGGCTAAGGGAACTTGAGCCTCTACAGTAGCGTACTCCATATTACTGTAGGGGCAATATTAATGTGAGAGTTCCATTCCCACGCGTAGGTTTTTTAATTCTTTGTTGTGTCTGATAGCCGTTGTTCGTGTGGTTCGTCAGCACAATCGTTTTTACCTTAGATCGATAAGCAGTTTTGTAAATCTGCATCACACCAGGGGCTTTTGGCGTTGACTGTACATGTTTTTTTTTATTATGCCCAAAAAGAGAGTTACCACGGAATAACTGTATTGTGTGCTTACTTATTTCCACTTGTTAATAAAAACGTTATGATTTTACTTGTCACGGTTGAAGTCATTTTACAAAATAAGGATTCATTTCATATTTTGAACCGTACATAAGCATGAAATGATAATTAAATACATATATTACTAAGTAGTTATACGATGGATCCTGCGTTAAATACATCCCAAGAGAAGCCTCCTTCTGTACCACCTGTGTAACTCCGCTCCGCCTATAGCATTTCTCGATAAGTGGACTGCTCGACATGAAAATATTGTTTTCACTTCGGGCCAGTAGTTCCCGCGTTCAAACGAACAAACTCTTTATTCTATTAGTATAGATTAGTGCATACGACTAACAGACAATATTGTTTATTACAGCTTCAACTGAGCCCCCGCCGCTGTTGAGCAAGCTCCGACTGTACCACGTAGATATGAACCCGTATGGCCACAGAGTGTTCCTCGTACTGGAGGCCAAGAGGATCCAGTACGAGATCTACAGGCTGGACCCGCTGAGACTCCCCGAGTGGTTCAAAGCGAAGAATCCGAGATGTAAGTTTATGTTAATTGGTAACGTCGTTCTAGACCGATAAAATGTGGAGGCAAATGCAATAGCATCGCCACCAGTAGGAGGTCCCTCCGAAAAAAGAAAACAAAAAAGTGGTAACTTTGACATAAATGGTAGTTCTCTACTTTATAAAATGCAGCTTTATTACACAGTTATAAAACAATTTAGTAAGAGGTAGTGCCAAGCTGCATAGAAGGACGTAGTGCCATGTATGGTGCATGACACTACATCCTCCTATGCAATGGAGTTGGGCCGGCACGACCGTGGTCACCTGTCGCTCACATAATACCGCCGTAAAATGACACCTGCGATTTGTGAGTAACCCGTAGATCAAGGGGGTACGTGAAAAGGAGGGCAACGCATCGGCTTAATCATGCTGATGTTCATGGGCGTCGGTAGTCGTTGAAAGCCTCCGATTGCTCGTTTGTATATATCGACTATAAAAAAACTATCAAAAAAAATCCGCGCAGTTTTGTTATGCAGATGTTTGTTCTCTTCCTCTTGTTAGCTGGTCCAATGCAGTTTGACAAACCTCAAAATAATTGTTTTTACTAGTATATTCTAAAATATATTTCGATTTAAACTTTCGTGAACTTTGATAATATATCCAGTTTTCAGAAATACATATATAAATAAAATATGTATGTAATAACGTTTCATTTGCTTAAACAACCTGCAGTGGAACGGCGGCTCTTGCACACGTGGCGCCAACTTGTGGCATATATTGTCTCGAAATATCTTTCTTAATCTTTAAATCTTCACCAGCAGAAACATATTATTATCATTTTGGTTTCAGTGAAAATTCCAGTTCTTGAAATACCAACAGACCAGGGTGACAAGTTTTTGTTCGAGAGTGTAGTGATCTGCGACTACCTGGATGAGAAGTACACGAGGAAACCGCTGCACTCACTAGATCCGTACGTCAAGGCGCAGGACAGACTGCTCATTGAGAGATTCAATGAGGTAGGTTATACTACGAATATTGAAACACTAATATTGATCAACTTTATTGTACACAAAAATAAATAAAACCATAAATAAATTTATAAAACTTAACATTTTTAAGTGAAAACTTCTAAAATTCTACATTACTTACGACAAGGAAAAATGTTATGATTTCGCGTCAGCAACATGCTACGTAGCATTAGAAAGCTCTAGTTTTCTGTATTACGCGGGGTTCATATGTTTAATCGGACTTGAACCTACGATGTGGAATCGAAGAGAAGCCCAATACAGCTTCATCTGATGACGAAACTAGGCTCGGGTTCGCAAGAGGGACCGACGCCTTTCTCCCGCAGATGGGAGAGATGCATCCCGATATGAGAATATCGTTACTTGATATTTTAAAGTTTTCGCTTCTATAGATGTTTTTTATAAAAATCCGCCACAGCAGCAAACCTCGAAATCTATTGTAAAACGTTTTCAGCTAATCAAAGGCAGCCTGGAGTGTTTCGACACCAACTTCGCGTTTGGCGGAGAACAAATATTGCAAACTGTAGATATACTTGAAAAGGAGCTGGCCTCTCGAGGTGAGTTTTAAATTGCATTGCCTTGCATGCCTTTTCGGAGGTTGAGTTTTTCGTTCATGGGGAGGGGGTCGACAATGAGGACAGAGATAGAGAACTTATAGGGGAATAGACTTAAATATCTCCATATAAGTTCCTTATCTCTTGCCACACTATTTAAGAAGAGATTACAATATTTTTAAGAATCTAATGCATGCTGAGATATGTAATAAACTTTTATCATTATTATCATCTCTTTTCCCTGCCTTGGTGATATAACCTTCTATATCTAGGGAGTGGAGACCTCTGCACAACTTATTCCAATTTGTAGATTATAAATGTCACTCTAATTTGCTATCTGATCAAGCTGTTTGGCCTCCTTTTCACTTCCACAGCATAAATCAGTTTCGAGCATGTATAGTCCAGATCAACATTTTAAATGTTTACAGGAACAAACTACTTTGGTGGCGATTCCCCTGGGATGCTGGACTACATGATATGGCCATGGGTTGAGAGGCTGTACCTCTTAAGATGTATTAATGAGAAGAAATTTGTGCAGAAAAGATCCATCTTCCCCAATTTTGTAAGTACACATCTTTAACACTTCACTTTTTGATATTGGTCCTATGACTTTAGACATATAGACAAGGACTAGAAAAGCACACTTTTTGTTCCTATCTATCCACACTACCTGCTGCTGAATGGCCCTAGACTATGGTAATTGATAATACATTTAAAGATATATTAATAAAAACTTTATTTACAATCATAAGCAGCATAATTACAAGACAACAGAACAAAAGCCTAAAACTGGAAAGTCTAATAAAGGAGATTCTGATTTACGTCTAGTTAATATTGCCAGGGTGCAAAGAGTAAGATGTGATACGGCAGGCAGTACAAAGACGATAACTTTGTACGTCCTGTACATATACCATCACTTTTGTCATCCTTGTAATATCATACCACTCTGTTATTCATGTAACATAATAAAAATAATCAACCTGGATTAAAAACTTGACGTAATCATCAGTACTTGATTCTGATTCCGAATCGGACACAGCTGATATCGCCTTAGTTCATTTGCATTTACCATCCTCATCATCCACTGCTGGACATAGGAATTCGCACAAACTCTGATTTAAATAATTTCTCTGAATATTTGTTAGTAAAAAGTAATTGCACTTAATTCGGTGAAGATTACGAAACGCACAACGTATATTTTCGTTTTTTTTTTTTTTTTTGTATTCTTATTAATTATGTTACGCTTATTCAAGGCTCTGTTATTTTGCTTTGAACGAGTGATCCAAATTATATAATTACTTCCTACTCATTCAACTTTCCGAAAGTCTTCCGTCCCATGAAAGATTTTAGCTTTTTCTCTCGGGTTCCCTGTGGTCATATCCGTTGCCACATGCCGGTATCAATCATGGCGACATGGGAGTAGCAGTGATGGGAACGAACGGAATGATAAATTCGTTAAAAAAATGTGATAAAAACCGAAATGTGTGTGATCTGTATAGATATATATCTGATATATAATTTCATACGAAATGATCTTTGACCTAACAAAATACCTCTTTGTCTTACGTTTTAGGCGGATTGGGGCGATCAAATGCAGCTCGACCCGGCTGTAAAAAAGTTGTCGCATTCACCGATGGAGTACTTTGAGTATTACAAGAACGCACGGACAAATTCCTTAGAGTTTTACGTCTAGATTTTTAAAAGGACCAGTTTAATATGTTTTGATCAAGACACATCTGACTGTGTAGGTCTCCATAGTAAAAAAATCGAAGGAAACTACCATTTTACTGAAATGGTAATTAAAATATTTCTACTTATTTTAAACAAGTAGCATTCAGAGACTGTTCTTATTGGCAATACTTTGGTGTAAGAACACTCACTGCAAGGTAAGAATTATGTATATTTTGTATTTTTTTTCTTGTATCTTTTTGGTATTTTCAGTTTCCTGTAACATTTTTGTAGCCGATGGTAGTTAAATATTTTATGATACTAACGAGTTATTAAAACTCTTAGCATGTACATGCTAATATGAAAAATGGTAGGCAGGGTCGCTGATTTATTTAACCTACAAATAAAATCAATTGATTTTTCAAATAAAAATAAAAAATGTAAACTGCGTACAATAATTAGGTTTTGAGTGCCTTAATGTTTTTGATTTTCGCTTTTTTAATGTAGTATTGTATTGAATCTTAAAAAGTAAATGTGATATCTTTGCAAGGGCAACAATAAAATTCTCATTTTTTTATTTACAAAAATAAATTTCAAATTAAGAATCTTTTTAACCTTATGTGTTATCGATTCCTTTCGGGCCAAACAAATATTTGTTTCCTATTTTTCTAAATAATATTCATTCAGAGTATTTTTTTATATAATATTTCTAACATTATTATGTTTTCATATTGTTGGAACTCGCTATCTTCGCTATGGCTTAGCATGTAAGTATAATTTATGTCGAACTATGATATATTAAGGTGGTTTAGCAAATATGACATGCGGATGAGCCCCTGATAAGTATTTTATTAATAAAAGAACATTTGTAATTGCCATATCTTAGAGAGAATTTCACTTTGGACCATGAGAACTGTATTGTGTCACCAAAATACTTATCATATTAAATTCTAATGTATAGTCCTTTTAAAAGTGAGATAAAACCTTTAATCGTTCTTACTGTTACGTACTTCAATTCGTAATTTATTTAAAGAGTAATATAGATAGAGTGGAAAGACTAAATGTGGCTTACTGTCTGTCTCCCTTTTTAACAGAGGTGTAACATTTAACAGTAAAATTGATTCTAAATAAATTTTGAACAAAACATTACAACGTTCAAAGTATACAAATTAAAAACGTTCCACGAATATTTCTGTACGCAATGCGCATGCGACTTGACGACGGGAATGCATTCTCATCTTCCATATCTATAATGGCTTCCGTGCTCTACGTATATTATCTTTTACGATTGTACCTCATGAATAGGATATCGAAAATATCCTTGTACTTTATCGGGATTTTAAAAACGATATAATTTTTTATTAAATGTATGTATTTTCTAATCCAAATTGTAGGTACATGTTACATTATAGAGGCCTATGGGGTATGGCGTTTGCTAAAATACAATCTGCCAATCAACTCCACCTTCTTACGGTTCTATAGCCAAATGGCATGAATTGAAACCCTCTAAGTCTTGAACTATCTGGAGGTGAATTGTTAGCAAAGTTGGGATTATAGAATTTGATAGGAACTAAAAGAAAATTGGTTTCAACGAAATGAATTAGGTAGTTTAGGGGATATGGATTTTTTTTTGTAGGTTACTTCGGAAACATTTATGGGAGATTCCGGCTCGGTCTTGGCCGGTTTCTTAAACATGCAGGGGCTCATCAATATATTATATCTAGCAACTAAGTGGTGTATAAGGCTATTACTTAATTTCTTTTTGTGATTTATAGTCTTTATTCTTGTAATTTCGTTTGTTATGTTCTTTAATGACAGTTTATTATACATTACACATATCTTTATAGTAAGGAAGCGTGAAGGAGAAATTCATAAATGTTATTTGGGATGCATAGAAAAGCAAGAAGTGTTTTATAAACTAACATAACAATACGGAACAGCTTTGTAACTAGGTTGTTTAAATTTAATGAAATTTGTATCAAAATCGAAATTCATCTTTGAAGATCCCCAATTTAATACTTTAAGATCCACCTGTCTCCAATTCTTTTTACGAAATTTTTTTTTCCTAAAAACCGGCTTGAATACATCGTTACTACTGCACCGAAAGCTGTTATGTTATTGTGTTTAAAATATTATGGACTGTAGAACATGATTTTTCAGCTTTTATATGTCTTTAGAATCTAAATTCATGGATGGTCGTACATAATATAAGCTTATATTCAAAATGTTACCATTTAAAAATTATGTAGTCAAATCTTTAGAAATAAGTTTCAAATTGTAAAACACTAACATTCTGATAACGCATTTTTATTGTCAAATACAAAATACATATTTTTTGTTTTAAGTTGTGTTTTATTTTTAAAATATAATATAAATAGTTAATTACATGTTATGTGCATAGAGATAACATTGATAGAGAAGAGACGCCGACCTAAACTGCGTCAATCTAAGTTGAAAGATACTATCTGTCATTGTTTTTTTTTTCATTCGTTTCACTCTGCCCAAAACACTTGTGAGACAAGTTAGGCAAGGATACATTCACATCTAATATCTTCCTTCTCTATAAACCAATGTGGATACTGCCCGTCTTAGGCCTGCCTAAGGATTCCCTCCTCTATCTATATTATCTTTATGGTCGTATACCTACCATGTTTAATATCCTTATTGGTATTTTTACTTTACGTAGTACGTAACACGAAGACTAGGCTATCCAGGAGTGTCAGTGTTTAGGAAGCAATGATATACAAAATAAACGATTAAAAGCATTGAGCGTATGTAACGCTACTTTAGCAAGAAAGTAAATTTATGATGCGCTAGGGACAGGTATCGGCGCTAGGCAGTGCCACTCGTTCACACTATGTTGGCATGAGCTTAATATGCTAGCTCCATTTTTTTAATGACTACTGGAGGCCTCAGGACTCTTTCAGGAGAAAGAGCAATACAATGAAATGGAGAAATGAACGGCCTCCTTGCCGTTATATTCTCCATAGTAAGGACCGTATATAGTAAATCATTTTCATCATTTCGCCCATTAATCAGCGAAAAATCCAACTATTCTTACTATTCTCTCATTATTACTGCTTATGTTTAAAAGTATTAGCTATAAAGATGGCTTACCGTAAATTCCTATCAGAATATTAATGCAAATAACTTCCTTAGAGGTAATACAGACAGAGATGGAACACCGCACATGTATATATATATATATATATCAGCATCTTCTTGACTTGTTCGACATTTGTTTTGTGGCTAAATAAGCAAATATGAGAGTGGCAAGAACGTTAAATTTATTATATCTAAGTTCCTATGTCATTAACTCTATGATGACTTCAGACAAACTTTTGACGTTTGACGTTAAATGACTGTTGTTGAACGATAAAGTAATTGTCAGAAACAGGACAATCACAATGTTTTGGAGATTGCAAGAGCGTAAATATTTTATTTTTAAGTGAACCAAAACTAAGAAAGACCAAAAATGCCCCTAATACGTTCCGCCAGCTACAATTTGTTTATTGAAATCCTCATTCGCATCGTCCTCCTCTCTGCTTTTTGGTAAATTTAATCCATATGTTTATTATTTTTCGTGAACTGTATTTTATAAATTGATGAATAAAAAATTTTATGTTTTATGATAGGATGTTACAAGAAATAATGTAGACTTGTGTCATATTTATACGAAATGAGATAAATGATAAAAAAAAAAATTCTACTTCAGTATATGGTCTTTACTCCCCCAAAGATTGCCACGTGTGTGTTTACGTGGCAATGTATAATATAACTAGCGATCGGCCCCGGTTTCACCAGTGACTAGCAGGTGCTAAAACCTCCCTCGGGAATTGGTTTATCCATTTTTGAAAATCGCTCGAAAATTCGTCAATTAGACTCTGAGAAAAAAGAATCGATCACATACACACAGACAGCTTATGGGGACTTTGTCTTATAATGTATATATACAAAAAGACAATCGTCATATACATAAACATCTCTTGCAAATGGGATATGAAGTCATATTACACCATGATAGGTGATACTCCTAAACCAACAATTTAGCAATGGTTACTAGTATTTTTGACAAACTCTCAAGTCTATCAGGAACTTATTGAATTACCAAGTTTTATCTCTGTACATACCTAAGTTAACATAAAGAAGTAGCCATGTTTTTATAGCAATAATAAGTAATTCCTATTAAAAAAGCCTAAATTTTTGTCAATATGCATAGTATGCGACTTGACAATTATCCTATCTGTAGCTAAGATACTCACAGTATTATTTATTAATTCTCCAATTAAATGAACAAATACTTGTTATCTGTATACTGAATAATTTATAATAGTTAAGAACCCAAGTTGAATTTTAATTGCCCCTATAACACCTGCTGAAATACCAAAATAGGAAACATCTGGCTAATGAATTGTGTTTGCTAATAAAATATCTTTAATAGAGAAACGAGACAAAGATACATTCTCATCTAATATCTTCCTTCTCTATAAACCAATGTGGATACTGCCTGTCTTAGGCCTGCCTAAGGATTCCCTCCTCTATCTATATTATCTTTATGGTTGTATACCTACCATGTTTAATATCATTATTGGTATTTTTACTTTACATAGTACATAAAATGAAGACTATATAACTATCCAGGAGTGAAGTGTTTAAGAAGCAATGATATACAAAATAAACGATTAAAAGTGTCCATAAAAAGCATTGAGCGTATGCATATAATGAATTGTGTTTGCTAATAAAATATCTTTAATAGATGCCAAGACTTCAATTGTTAAATTTTCATTGCAATGTACCAGTAGTAATCTGATAAAGGTATTTTTTGCAGAGTGACTCTGGACTTCTTGTATTATAGGAATTTAGAATGATTGCCAAGTATGCTACAGTGCAGAATATTTTAAGTAATTAAAATTTATTAAATAACCTTCTAACCAATAAATTACAAATTATAATTCTATTTGAACTACAATACTAGTGAAGCAACAAACCATCGTTGACCTATCTCAACAAATTCTCGAGCATTATTACTTCAATACCTTTACTAACGTATCTAAAAAAATAACATTGATATGATCCATTTTTGGTGCATGTTTCCTAATCAAATAACATTGCTAACATTTCTTAACAATCCCCTAGCTACATGGAAACAATGACACCATTTATTCGAGTCATACCGCCATTGGAAATGGAGGCTAACTGCAAGTATCCGCGACATGAATCTTATGTGCCAGCTGGGATGCTCTGGTCTATAGTTCTTTCTGTTCCTTGCGTGTTATCGTTGATTGCATGGGCTGTGTGTAATGACTGTAATGATGCACTGGAGGTAAGTTTTCCTTTATCATTTTAGAAAACTAATTTGTATGAGAAAAGTTATGATAATACAGTTTTATAATTATATTGTGCTTTAGGCGTATGTATATATATATACTACTCCAAACAAAATAAGGGCCACTAGTTTATTTACATTTAAGTGCAATTTAGTAAACTGAAAGTAACTGATAAGTAGCATTATATTCAGATTACGAACTCCTTGGTGTTTGATCTCTTTTATGCCTTTTTTATTTTATGTGTTTGTGTTCCTAATTTGAAAGTATTGGCCATCATTGTAAGAAAAAAAGAATTGGATGTTATTCTTATGTTTTTATGTCATTGTCTTCTAAATTTGTTCCGGTTATTTTAGGAAAAAAGTATTACTTTTTCAATTTTAATTGATTCATTGATCATCACGTGTTAATCATCACATGGATACAATTAAAAAAGAAAACAGCAACTAGAGCCCTAGCTATGATTCAAGAAGGACGTCCGCAGCGTTACGTGGGTTTGCAGATGAGTTTTTCTCTAAGAGCTGTCCAGAATGTATGGAATCGCTTCCAAGGCACTGACAGTGTTGGCAGGAGACCTGGTTCAGGTAGAGTTCGCATAACAACGACTCCTGAGGACCGGTACATCCAACTAAGTGCTCGTCGTGATCGTACAGTAACGGCCCGTAGGTTACACCACCAGCTACGGCTGACGACAGGTACCCGTGTCAGTGATCAAACTATACGTAATCGATTGCACAAAGACCAGCCAACGTCAAGACGACGAGTTCTTCGAATTCCTCTGAGCAGGGTGCGAACCGATTAAGATTATCCCGTCACTCTTTGAACTGGGGGATTAATCAGTAGGGCAAGGTGCTTTTTACAGACGACAAAGTAAAATTTCTTAATGATGTGGAGACGGCGCGGCGAGCGGTTTTCGGAGCCCTGCATTCACGAAGTTGACCATTTCGGTGGTCCCAACGTAATGGTTTGGGGTGGGCCTCAACTGATCCTATTTGCACAGCGAGTGGGCCCTGGATTCATCCTGATGCAAGATAATGCCCGTATAGACACAGCTCGATCAACTCAAACTGTCCCAGAAGTGTCTCATATTGAGGTATTACCATGGCCAGCTAACAGTCCGGATTTAAATCCGATCGAGCAAAAAAGATTTTTGGGAGGAGATTCTATATGAAAACGCGAGGAATGTAATCCAGAGTATGCCTCGTATGGCTTCCAGAGTGTATTGCTAAGAGAGAAGGACATACTCGTTATTGAAAGGAAGAAACGAAAGTGATGGGTACAGTAGTTTGTCTTTTTCCGGTGATTTCTTTTGTTCATGTTTTTCATTCAAAAGGGCCAATTTTATTATGAACATAAAAAAACAGTTCATGATCATTATTTTGAGCAATTGTTAGCCTATATTATAATTAATAACATTATTTTGTAGTTACATAAGTTAAACAAGTTAATGTCTTTGTTATTTCCATGATACATAAAAAAATCATAGTGGTCATTATTTTGTGTT
>JAFELO010001485.1:0-43756 GCA_017140195.1 Eumaeus atala
TGTGACAATGGCGACTCCATGTAGCTATCGCGGCTGTGCGACGGGACTGCAGATTGTGGCGACGGCTCCGACGAGGACGACTGCAACGGCTTCGAGGAAGTGAGCGCCGTGGCGGCTGCGGTAATATCCATAGTATATAGGTTCAGACAGTACGCGCAAAAAGCCACAATCAGTGTGACAATGGCGACTCCATGTAGCTATCGCGGCTGTGCGACGGGACTACAGACTATGGCGACGGCTCCGACGAGGACGACACTGCAACGACTCTGAGGAACTGAGCGACATGGCAGCTGCGGTAGTGACCATAGCATGGGGTCAGACAATACTTTAGAAGCTGTGCGATGGGACTGCGGAAGCGTGGACGGCTCCCACGAGGATGATCTGAAAAAACGTTAGCGAACTGAGTGGCGTGGCGGCTGCGGTAATGTTCATACCATAGGGCCAGTCGCAGTTCAGAGTGGCGGCTACGTGTAGTTGTTGTAGCGTGGCAAATTCTGCGCCGACGGCTCCCAAGGACACTGAGGAACTTAGAGACGCAACAGCTGCGGTAACGGTCATGGCATACAGGGTAGGACAGCACGTGCATGCAGGGCCAGTCGCTGTACAGTCGCGGTACCGTTGTGCATTTGTCGCGACGGTGTGGAAGCGTAAAAAATCTATCGAAGCGATGGCTTCTACGATGTCGACTGCAAGGATACTGAGGAACTTAGAATCTCATGTGTAGCAAAGAGCCAAAAAAATGTTGGCGATTCTAATATTACTAACATTTAGCAAAGGGTATACCATTTCGTGGAAATCTATCGACATGTAGATGTCCATGAATTAGGAATCATTAAAGTTCGAATTAGAAATCCTGAAAAAAAAATGGCTCAATCAGGGAAAATGATCCATAATTTTAAAGCTTTTCATCGGTTATTTTGTAATGTTGCTAGGGAGTGAAGGGACTGGTCTGGCGGAACACTGTTCATTATCAGTTTTACATGCGAGTAGTGGCATTCTATAATTTTATCTGCAGTAAAAATATTTTATGGAACATTCCAGAAACACGTACCCACGTGCCAGCCTTGGGAGTTCGTTTGTGTGCACAACAAGAGCATCTGTCTGCCTTACACTGCCCGGTTAGACCTATATCACCTGGGACGGTTACATGTTGGGATGGTTCTGTGGCGTCTTACTTTGAGCTTCGATTTTCATTACCACAGAACCCCAAAAAGGTGAATTCGCTAAGGCACCTTAGACAACAGAGATTTTCTAAGTACATACTTTGTAAAGAGAATTCTCAAAAAAAAATACGAGAATTTAGTCAAAGAAACGTTTTTCTCTTAAATATTATGTACTTTATATCAATAGTTATTATTCTTTCAAATGTGATAAGAACAATCTTCTGTTCGTTCTGTGGCAATGCAAATTGAGCGTACAAATCAATAAAGTATACTGATTTACGTAGTAGCTTGTGATGTGTCGTTGTCCCCAGTCTACGTTATTTTTAAACAATGTGTGAGTGCTGACTGTCTGTAACTGTACTTTGCTAACTTGCTGACGGGTTTAGATATGTCGCGGACTATATATAGTTCAAGTTTAGATATGTCGCGGACTATATATAGTTCAAGTTTAGATATGTCGCGGACTATATATAGTTCAAGTTTTGTTTTGATTGGATGTGCTTTGATTTTTGTTTACGTCTGTCTGTACTTGTAGTCGTGACGATAAGTGTACAGTGAGAGTCCTTCTCAGGTGCAATGGTAAGGTGGACTGTCCGGGGCGGAGCGACGAGGATGGGTGCGACCTGCGATGTGCCCCGAGCGGTGGGTTCGGCTGCGCACAGGAGTACCGCTGCATCGGGGTGCAGCACGTGTGCAATGGCTGGAAGGACTGCAGCGACGGCTCGGATGAGACCCTTGATGCTTGCGCCAGAGGTGACATTTTAATAAGCTCATCTAAGCTTTAGTTGGCACCCGCGAAACCGCCCTTAAAACTGAAATAATATTCGGAGCTACGAATTAGACGCTCGTAGCTTCGCGTAGCACAAACGTTTTTTCTACGCTCTGCTGCATCGCTACGCGGAACTACATAATTGTACTCGTTCTACGCTATGAAATCGTGGTGACTGTTATTCGATAAATAATTTGAGTCTGTAAGATAATCAGTAATGTTAGGCGAATCGACAGTTCGAAGATTGGGAACAAAATATTGCTTTATTAAAATGAAGTGTGATCATTGTATATTATAAAATATATAGATCATTACAAGAACAATACGAAAGGAAATGCTACGCAAGTGGGTACGCAAGTTAGCGTAGCATTATATATCTTATATACCGTAGCAATGCTACGTTGTGGTAGCGGATATAAACATAGCACTTCTACAGATTCATACAAGGTGGTAGCTATACTGTCGCGTTTCCTATGGTGAGTAGCCGGTGGCCACAGGTGGTGATAATAAGTCTTCGGGTACTTTTAGTTTAGACATCTGTCATCTCAGTCCGTGACCATGGTTGCTGTATAGCTTCTGTAACGTCGGGCTAGTTAAATAAATAAATACACCGCGATAAAGCCCGTAAAAGTGGTTTTATTGTAATGGGTAACATTCGCGTAACGTGCAATTAAAACTTTATATTTAAGTCTGACGTCGAGATTCCTTTATGGAAATTCATCTGGCATAATGTATTTTGTATCACGGCAATGTTGTTTGTTGTAGTGAACAAGACGGGAGCGGTGCTGCACAAGGCTGAAGAACAGGGGGACATGGAGTGCCGAGGGTTTCGCTGTAGCAGCGGGCAGTGCGTGGACTGGACCCAGGTGTGCGACTCTACTGCGGATTGTCCCGACGGCTCCGACGAGGGTGGCGCTTGTAGTAAGTCACCACTCCCACTATTGTTCTGGGCAAGCCTTTTGATCTTTTTATTACATCTACAATGATGTGGAGGTGGTGGTACTAAGGAATGATTGGACGAGGAAGTTTCCATCGCCAAACACTGATGTTTCTATCCTTCATCTATGTGTCTCTGAAGCCAGAGATTAGAGTTTTCTTTATTGATCATAATTGATCAATAGATTTGATTAATTTATCAGATAATTTATCTAGAATCACGCAATAGCGCTGCAGCGTGACCAAATACCCTCGAAAAATCTTGCAGCATTATTGTCCGATCGAGTGGTATTTTTAGGATTCCATAGTTTAAAAAATAAAATAGAATTGTCTTATGATCCTATCCGTCTGTACGTCTGTACCGGCTATCTGTACGTCTGTCCGTCTGTCCCAGCTATCTGTACGTGTGTCACGAAAACCAAAAAATGTACTGACCGGTGATTTAGAAGACTAAAATCCAGATATTTTTCTTGCAAAAAGTGAGATTCAGATAAAGGGGACAATAAGAAACTTGTAATTTAAAGTTATATCACTTTTTTCAATGAGGCGTCCTTCCTAATATTTAGTGTTGTTTCCTCAAGCATCCCCGTGCTCGCTTAAGTGCAGTCACGCCTGCCAGCGTAGTCCGAGAGGCGGGCACTGCGTGTGTCCGCTCGGGTACGAGTCGCATGGCGCGGCGTGCGACGACGTGGATGAGTGCGCCGCGCGGGTCTGCTCGCACGAGTGCCGCAATCTGCCCGGCTCCTTCTTCTGCTCTTGCCATCCGGGATACACGCTCAGGTACAAGTGCAGTCACGCCTGCTAGTGCAGTCCGTGAGGCGGGCACTGCGTGTGTCCGCTTGGGTACGAGTAGCACGGCGCGGCATGCGACCACGTGGATGAGTGCACCGCGCGTGTCTGCTCGCACGATTGCCGCAATCTGCCCAGCTCCTTCGTCTGCTCTTGACACCCGGGATACACACTCAGGTACAAGTGCAGTCACGCCTGCCAGCGCAGTCCAAGGGGCGAACACTGCGTGTGTCCGCTCGGGTACGAGTCGCACAGCGCGGCGTGCGACGACGTGGATGAATGCGCCGCGCGGGTCTGCTCGCACGAGTGCCGCAATCTGCCCGGCTCCTTCTTCTGCTCTTGCTACCCAGGATACACGCTCAGGTACAAGTGTAGTCACGCCTGCCAGCGCAGTCCGAGGGGTGAGCATCCGCTCGGGTACGAGTCTAGTAAAGCTACTAGTATAAAAACATCACTACGAAATTCTGCCACCTCAGCCACACTCTGATCTGTCACACAATTTTGTCAGTCATCACAATCTGGGCTAGAATAAAATAATACTATAAGTTACAACACATATGGTTTCAATTTGCGTGTACAAAAGCTGAAATAAGCAAACTTAGACACTAGTGTGTTCTCACAGCTAGTTGTTACATGTCTGTCATGAAATTTATATAGTCTATCTGGTGATGACAGTTGTGACAGCTGCTGCTTGTACGTATCCAGTACGGCCCCAAAGGCCTTGTGTGTCCCTCTGCGATGAGTTAAAGCTTACCATTACACATGTAATACTGTTCACCTAGAGTCCATCACCCAGGATAGATATATAGCCCTCCATATATTACACGCACATTATGTAACACATTAACATGATATATAACTTTAAAACACTAGTATATTCAATATGCGAGATTCTCTTCGAAATCAGGCGAGAAGGGAAGGAGGTATTCCACTATGCTTTTATAAAAATCCTCTGTTGTATCAGACCAGACAGGCGCTCGTGTAAGGTTCCCGCCGGCGAGATGACGGCGCTGTATTCGTCCGGTAGCGCCGTGTGGTCGCTGTCCCGCCGCCACTACCACGACCTGATCTACCGCGACCCCCACAACTACACCATCAGCGACATCGGCTATAACGTGCGGTGAGTCACAGCACTCACACTCACACGTTAACCACAAGCTTGAGATAAAACTGTTAGATTTAGTGCAGTACTACACAGTCATGCCATAAGTATTGTAACAAAGGAAAACAATATTTTTTAATTGCAAATAACATTTATCAATTTTATAGTGTGTTAGTTTAATACACAAATATAAAATAATTTAAAATATAAAAAGTTTATTCGAAGTGGCTTTCTTTGGCTGCAATACACCCCCTTAAATGTTGGCGCCAGTTATGAATAGAAGCACGCACTCTTCCCGTGGGGAAATACCAGAAGACACAAAGTCTGCGCTGGTCCGTTGAACTGTAGAGATGGGAGGAGTGGTTTCGAATTCATCAGGTAATGATGATATGACGAACCGGTCGTAAATGTAAATTGAGATAAACAATTGTGGAAATAGTATTTAAAAATAATTTATTTATTGAAGTGTTAGTATTAATTTCCATCGGGAAGTGACATTACATTCAATCAAATATGTCATTTGATTACAATAGCATCACAAGATACCGGCGTAAAGGATCTATGGTGTCGCGTTTCAAGCGGTTTGGCTTTTCTCATGCCACAACTCGGCTGAGACCGTATATATGCTACTGCGCATTAAAGTTATAAGTTTCAGCTTATATGCCGCGAACTACACCTATTTACCTACTTTTCTTAGATTATATTAATATGTTATTTAACAATTCTTTTTAGAAAAGAAAAGTTGTATATAGCATCATTCGACGGAGGCAAGTTGGTGGAGGTGATCAGGAAAATGAATACCAACGTAGTGGTAGCCACGAACGTCGTTACCAACATCGGGAAACCCACCAGGGTACGTTTTGTATCAACTACCGAATGTAGACTAAATTAAGTACTTTCAAACAATAATAAAATGTTATGAATGTCATGTACCAGTGCGTACGTGCGTGCGTGCATGCGTACGTGCGTGTGTGTTATGTTTGTACTGCCCTGAGGTCTCTTGACGTGAACATCGTGCCAGAGCCACAGACCTCTCGAGTTGGACCATCAACTACACCTGACAGAGATATTAAAAGAATACGTGTATGCTCTAGGCTACACGGCCGAAGTAAACCTTAAAGAATGTTATACGAAAGGTACAAGAGTCTATGAGAGAGAGGAAACCTGTGGTCGCACTCACTGTTGCCTCTACAGCGCATGTGTGTTCCAGCTGAGCGTGGACTGGGTGACGGACAACGTGTACCTGGTGGACGGCTCCCCGGCCGCGCCGCACATTCGCGTCTGCCACGTGGTCAGTATGAGCTGCGCCAAATTGAAGACGCTTAGCCCTGGCACAGAGGTACAATGATCCAATTTTTACATCAAAATAGTATTAAAATTTTATATGAATTAGTGAGAGGTGATTTCATGCTGCATTGCAGTGGAATTGGGCCGGGGCTCGAGTGAGCGAGAGGTACTTTGTGGTAATAGACATCTATATACTGTGGTAAAGTGACACCTACGGTGTCGCGTTTCGTGCCGTTTGTGACTAGCCGGTGGCCCATTAGGAGGCAGTGAAAGGAGGCGCTTATTTCTCGTTTGTCCCCTATGCTATAAAATGATAGAACTCACTTTTTCTTTTTATATTGTTATGCGCGTTGCCCACTTTAACTCTTTTTTCTTTTTCATGGGCCGCAGGAAACTCACGAATGTCACGAAATGCACGGCTGACACTCACCGTAGCCATGTCATGTGAACAAGAGATACTTCTCAGTCGTGCGGCCCAGTTCAGCTGCAATGCAGCGTCATTTTGAAATACTTGAGAACGAGGTTCTTGGCCTTAATGTGTCATTTGATAAAAGATATTCATTATTTTCAATCAATTACAATCTAAAATATAATCCGAAATCCTCATAGATCTCTATACATTTATTGACGACTAGTATATCGGCGCCCCAGGTGACAGCTCTGGCGGTGGATCCAGTGAACCAGCTGCTGTTCTACTGCGTTACCCGGCTGCAGGAGTCCGAGGTGCGCGCCACGAACCTGTCGGGCCGCAGCACCCTGCAGCTGGCCGGGGTGCCGTCGTGCGCGGGTCTGGCACCTGATGCCTACTCGCGCACTCTGTACATCGCCAGCCCCAAGAGCAACGCGATACTGCAGATCAACTACGAAGGGAATTCCTTGTGAGTGCCTGGATGATACTATCTATATGAATAATATAAAGCTGAATGATTTGTTTAACCAGAACACTCTCACAAAGCCCCCAATTCTTAAGTCTTATATCAGTGGATTAACATCGGCCCGCGGATTTCACTCGTCTTACAAGTCATGGCGTCGTAACACATGGCGGAAAGCCTTTCTCGATAACTTGACAATTAAACCCAAAAATAATTTATCAATTCGGGCCAATAGTTCCTGAGATTAGCGTGTTCAAGCGCCATATATTATGACGCCACGACTAGTAAGACTGGTGAAATCCGCGGGCCGATGTTAATCCACTGATGTAAGATTTTAAGAATCGAGGGCTTTGTGAGCGTATTCTGGCACATAGGGGCGAATTATCTATATGGATGTTAAGGGACGAAACGTCAGTGCTAGCGCAAAGAACACGTGTGCATTTAACATTTCTGGATCCTTACGCGTCTATTTCTATTGCTCAGTGATGGAGCGAGACAGGCGAAACTTAGAAAACTTCCTTCCCCCAAAGGCAATATTCTAATAATAAATATGTTGCAGGGAATTGGTAGCGTAGCCTGGCTTCCAGACACTAGTGTCGGTAGTTCTTAAAGAGTGAATATGAAATATCATGTACTTTTAGACTGACAATCCTGAACCTGGACCGACACATCCGCGCACCCCACGGGCTGGCTCTGTTCGAGGACCACGTGTACTTCCTCAGTAGCAAAAGACTCAACCGCTGCCAGCTGTTCAGCGCTCGTGCCTGCGACACCTGGGTGCGTGCACCTGGGACAGACTTCCTGCTTCATCATCCCAGCACCCAGCTGGAGGCAACGGACGCCTGCGCGGGGGCGTGTTCTACCATCTGCGTGATGGTCAGCGGCGGACATGCGTGTGTGTGCCATGACGGTACTGCGCCAGCCAATGGACAGTGTCCCGCAGTGCCTCAGACTGAAGTATGTATCACTTGATAAGCTCAGGAAGTCCTAAAATTGGATTTTTGTAAGTATTAATTTTTCGCCCAATTCTGACTACACGTTTATCCCAGCTGCCAATGTTCAACGGGCGATCTACGCTGACGAGCCGCAGCCACCCGGTGAGCATCACGCTGGTGGTAGTGGTGGTGGTGCTGTTCGTCGTGTACCTGCTCGCCTTCGTGCGCCACCAGCGCCGCCAGCGGAAGGCCGACGCGCCTGGGAGCTACCTGCAGTGAGTATAGCCACCGCTCGTCACTAGCATCACCACCGTTTGTGCACGCTGGTGATCGTGATGCTTGAATGGATGTTAATTATGACATTAGAAGTAGCACTTGGCTAGAATAACGTTTTGTAGTTAGTCTATAATTATTATCGTTTCGTTAAAGTAAGTTTAGATGTAAATCAGAATATAAAGGAGTGACCTTAAATTTGTTTAACTTGCGAACTGCTTCCAGAGTCCGGTACGACAACACCGCTGGGCTGACTCAAGTGGCCACCCCCATAGTGGACCTGCCGGCGATGAGGTATGTTTATATACAAAGTCGTATTGAGAGAGGACGAGACGTTTGTGGCACACACGTCCCACAGATCAGTGAACTCGTGCTTGTATAAAGGAGAGGGTGTAACTAAATTAGATCATTTGTTCATACAAATCGTCGATACTAATACTTTGTGTACACGGTCCTCCTAATTTCCTCCGTGTTAACAGCCTGACAGGAACCCCGCTTCAGTCCAGACGACTCTAACGTAGTGTGTATCCGGCTCTGCATCCCTATTGCATTTTCCACTACTACACACCCTCCAGCTAGTTTATTTGTTTTTGTTTCAGTGCAACAGGACATGAATTTGTCAACCCTCTGCAGTTCGTTAGAAATGTTTGGCGCGATTCTTTTCACGGAAAACCCCGACCTGTAGTGAGTTACAGTAAATTCAAAGACAATAATGTTCTACTAGCCGGAATTCTACGGTCGTCTTTATAGACACAAGCCAACGCGGCGTGTCTTGTAGTGCACAAGTATGTGTGCAGACACAAATGCACTCACTATTTCCTCAAACTTCTGTGGAGATGGGACCCATCGGAATATGAGTCAGAGGAAATAGTGCACTTGTGTCTGCGTACATACTTGTGCACTGCAAGACCTGCCGCGTTAGCACCCCAGGCAGTCTGGCAAGCGCAGGTTTGACGGCTTAACGGGCTCTCCAAGGCACGGGGTTGTCACCCCAACCAAATGCCCACTTCCGTAATTCTAACTGTTATTAGAAATCTAAAAGTCCCAATAGCACTTTTTGGTCCACCTCGGTCCTCGACATGTTACCGCCGTCAAGTGCGTGACATGTATTAAAAAAAACTAAATCAAAGAGTGTTAAATAATGTAAATAATGTGGACATTACATAGGGTTCTAAGAAATGGAAATATACATCGTCACAATTTTTATATTATCTTTCATAAAACAGAAGTCCGCCCATTTCGGTCATTCAAAGGCCTTTATTCAGCCTGGCGAGCGATAATGATGACGAAAAAAACTTGGAACTTAATTTTTATCAAGTTAACAGCTTCAATTCAAAGAAATTAATACTTAGTTCTTTACTTGCAGGGTACTGCTGGACTGGTGATTGATTTGCAGCAAGATATCTCAGACACAGAATCAGCTTTGGACATCAGAGACAACAGAAGACTCTTTAGATAAAAGCGCTGTAATTTATAATCATGATATTTAAAGAGTTACATACTCTTAAGTTATACATTATTTCTTATACTAAATTCCCTTATTAATTAATATAGATTATGTTTTTTAACATTAAAGTTTTTTTCTTTTTAATATAAAAGAAATTACATAAAAAGTGGAGCCAATATTTAATCACGTATGTTAAAAAAAGAAAATCTCTTAAAGAATATATTTATAAAATCATATTACTAAAATGCTATAATATACCTAATGTAAAGAGATAACTATGCGGAAGCATAATTAGTTCTCTTTTCTTGTTTTACTAGTGTACTAATTATTATAAATTTCTTATTAAAATATTCTATGCAAATTCTATTTTATTTTTCCAATATATGATTACTTTGCAATACACAAACTCGTACAAGTAATTTAGAGTGAATAAATAATTAGTTCAGTCAATTTAGTGCCCGAGAAACACATACACTAACATACTTAGATGCAAACTTAAAGGTGGCTCAGAAGTTACCTGTGTGCTTAGAGTATGCAAAAATCGGTACTCAAAAGAATACCTTGATACCAAGTAAATTATCCCCTCAATAAAAGTTATTTATTTCTTTTTTCATTAGTAGTCCTTACTGGTCCACTGCTTGAGACATTGGTCTCTTTCAGTGAACGCAAGGATCCTGTTCCTGATCTCATGTTACGCGTATCCATCCTGGACTTGCTACTACATGGAGATCGCCTTCGGAAAAGTTGTTATTAATGTTGAAACCTTTGTAAATTGGTGTTTATAAAATTATTTTTTATCAGAAGATAAATCTATATATTGATGACGATTAACACTATGAAAGTGAAGCAAATCATGTACAATTCAATGAAGGAGGCCCAGTCACAAATTCACATCTGATCTCCTGCCACTCACAACCCACAGTGGACCAGTCACTGCACAGTGAATGGTATCCCATCTAATAGCAACCATTACTTAAATTAACTTAGACTTACCAAGATATCAGTTACTTCAATAATTAGACAACCAGCTGGCTCAGTTGGTAATGTGGAGGTTAGTCCGCGTGTAATACCAGAGGTCATGGGTTTGAATCCCACCAAGATCATGGATGTCTATGTATGTATTATATGTATTTCTATTATAAAAAATCTTAAATATATAAAATTTCTTAAATATATAAAAATATATTTCCGTTGTCTAGTACCTGAAACAAAAGTCCTTACAGTATGTAGGACTTATCACAGGGCTGGGCTGATGTAGTGTGGTAAGTCCACAGATGTTATTATTATTATCATAGGTAACCTAATTTTTTCATTTTATATCCTTTAAGGAATTAAAACAAAGGTTTTGTTAAAGAAACTTTATTTACTTAGTATATTACCTTTATTATAAAAAAAAAATTACTTCGAGTTTCTTGATAGACATAATATTACTTCCAGAGTTTCTTGATAGACATATTCTTTTCAGAATCTTTTTGCATGACCTTAGCAACGGCCATTTCAAAATCTTCTTGTGTAACATGCACTCTACGTTCCCTGAGAGCATACATGCCAGCTTCAGTACAAACACCCTTCACTTCAGCTCCTGATGCACCAGGCATCAACTCTGCAATCTTGCGAAGATTTATACCACGAGTCAAATTCATTTTACGTGAATGAATTTTAAGAATATCCAAACGAGCTTCTTCATTTGGTGGCGGGAACTCAATTTTACGGTCAATACGTCCAGGTCTCAGAAGAGCAGGATCAAGAATATCAATACGATTTGTGGCCATGATAACTTTGATGTTTTTAGTTGCCTCGAAACCATCCAACTGATTTAGAAGTTCCAACATAGTTCTTTGGACTTCAGAATCTCCTCCACTACCAGATTCAATTCGGGATGAACCAATTGAGTCAATTTCATCCATAAATATAATAGAAGGTGCATGTTCTCTAGCCATAACAAACAATTCCCGAACCATACGACTACCCTCTCCTATGAACTTTTGTACCAGTTCAGAACCAGATACTCGGATAAATGTGCACTCAGTGTGATGTGCAACAGCGCGCGCCAACAATGTTTTGCCAGTTCCCGGGGGACCATACAATAGTACACCCTTTGGTTGAGCAATTCCAAGAGCATCAAACAGTTCAGGGTGTTTCACGGGTAACTCAATCACTTCTTTGATTTCTTTAATCTGTTTATCCAAACCTCCGACCATCTCGTAGGTCGAATCCGGCACTTTTTCAACCATCATAAGTGAAACAAGGGGATCGACTTTATTAGGTAGGATTTTATGAAGTGTGTAACTCTCATTACGTAAGGCCACACGACAATTAGCAGTAACATCGTTAATATCAACGTTTTTGTCTAAATCTACCACAAACTTTCCTTCCGGGTGTACTTTAACAAGTACCTTCTTTTTGTCCATCGGTTTAACAACTTCACCTACATACGATCCTTGCTCTTGCAGAAGCTGTAATTCTTCTCGCAGCATACGCACTTTAGCGTTAAGTTCATTTCGCTGAGCTTGAAGCCGCCTTAAATTCTGAGATTTTTCCGCGACAATCAACTGCAGTTCTTCTATTTTGGTTATGTAGTAGGGACGAAATCCTTCGCCCTTTACTGGGTCTACATCCATTTTAGTTAGCGTCATTCTAGATAATGCGCTCTTTCAACACAAAACAATAAAAATTTTAACTTTATTCGAATATGGATACAATAAAACTACCGAAGAAAACTACAATTCAGCTAACCTGACAGCTAAAAGTCATGACAGCAAAATTTATCAAGTCACGACCAAAGAGAATGTAACTACGTTTACACTCTCTTTGGTCACAATTACAGACCATAGGTAATCAAATTTAACAGATGACATAATATACTTAAACTCAGATGAAATGTCCAATAGATGTGACAAGGCGTCACACTTAACTGGGCTAGAAACAAATTACGTCACGCTATAGGGTGCCCAGCAGTATGAATATTTTAACCTATCATATATCAAACTATTTGAAGTAGGTACAAGGTATTGCTGTACCTAATTGAGCTCACGTGAAGTATACAATAGACTTGGCACGCATTATTATTATTCCGTGTGACTGGAAGGCTGCATGCTTGTTGTGTGTAAAGTATGAGCTATGATTTACAGTACTTAATAATGGAAGAGCATATTTTTCATTGAAGAAGGTATGAAATCGCATATTCATTGCATAAAAAGTTCTTGATTTTACAATAAAAATCCACCCAAATTCAGAAGTCGTGAGTCTGATCACGGCTCCATAATAATAGCTGCGTGGGATGTCATTTTCTTATCTCTTTTCTATTTATTTGGATTATATTAATTTCTGCAATATCAGTGTAATGGTGTACATTTAATGAGTAACCAAAATGATTTTGTTGTTACCATATCTAAACAAGAGGCAACTCAAGAAAAAGTAATCTGTTTTTATTTTTTTCCTATCTTCAAAAATGACTGAGATATTAGAGGACAAAGTACGGCAGCCGTGGCTCAGTCCTGCTAAGTGACCGCGCTGGCGTGTGACGTCACCCGGCAACATGACCTCATGCGATCGTTACGCTTTCGCGTTTTCGATATAAGTTCAATTGGTTTTTATAAGGTAAATCAAAAAAGTAGCTTTAAAACTTTACACAGAGACACTATAATTAGTAACTCTAGTAAAAATACCCCAAAAATTGATTTTTATTCTATACTGCGTAATATAAATATTCAGAAAAATTGGTTTCAACTTGAAAGTTATGTAAAGATCAGACACTCCCCCAGTTTGTACTCACGTGCATTGTTGATTAATATCATCTCGTCATAGTTAATGTTAGTTATAGGTACCTATTGGCCACACAAGACTAGTATTTGAGGCCAACGAGTAGTCGGAGCTTTTTGACGACTACCGACGCCGTAGACATCTGTATAATTATCATGCATGTGCGCTGCCCATGTTTCCTGCTTTCCTACAATGGGCCACCAGTTACTCACAAACCACACGAAACACGATAGCATAGCTGTCACTTTACGGCGGTATTATGTGAGCTATAGGTACCTATTTCCGCTTGTATGTTGATTGTCGGTGGTAGAACGAATTGCCGGATTTTAGGATTATCGACTCTTCTCCCTTTATTTGGACTTCGGATAATCCCATAATGTCCCACCGCAACTTGTTCAAATACTCTGCCAACTCTATGATCTTCTCGTCGAGCGTGCAACAGTTGTGTGTTACCAGGGACATGGTTCGTCAGCTGGTAGCCTGATGTCCTCTGGGGTATCTTAACATCCACCGTTACAGAGTCCGCTACGGTAGACTCAGGATAGAAGGGCTACCGGAGAAAAATTACAACGCATCTGTATAGCCATGCAAATATTAATAGGTGCTGCACTCGTCATCTGATGTCACGTTTGGATCCATATGCTACAAAAAAAGGAAAATTATGATGGGTACTTGCAATACCCCTGAATGGCACACACCGAACGTATGTAAAACTTCAGATGGGCCAATACGTTGAATGTAAAATCGTTGCCTTCACGTATAAGGTAATACAAAGGCGTGTATTATATTTATTCATTAGAATTACTAAGGTATTCAATAGCTGCTTAAAAATACGTCTGGTTGCTAAATTCAAAGCAGTATTGCAGGAAAATATATTTTTGGTGAGAAATATAATTAATAATAATATTAAAATACACGTATTATTATAAAATACAGGTATTATTTATAAAAAAAAATACTTCATTACACGTTTTAGCCTATTAAGATTGTCACAATTAAAATCGCTGTGTACATTTTGTCTGAAATACTTTAAGTGAAATTTAAAAAGGTATAATATAGATCATTACGCTTTTAAAAATGCAAAACACATATTTACATAATTGTATAACTTAACTGTTATCAAAAATCCTAGATAAGGTTCACCACGTCTAAATCAGTCAGTCGCTCTAACGCAACGTCTGACGCGAGTTGTGTTTACCTAATTGTGTCAGTGCATTAAATTAGTCTGAAAAAGTAAACAAAGCCTACGTACTTGACAGGTAACATACATTTCTAGACAAATTTGCACATAGAACTACTACTCCCTGGTATTTTGACAGATTTGTACGATTTAAAAATTTTAAAAATTGCTATTGATTTATATAAAATTAGAAATGGTTAAACAATTGAAATTGTTATTTTTATTATCCTGCTTAATTGTGTAATAACAAAATGTTAATTGGCTATTGGAAAATCACAAGACACTGTCAGGAAGGTGCAGAATAAGTAAGGAAAAGAATATCTGTCCAAAAACCAGTGTTATAATTATTATGTATAATAATTTATTTGAGTCTTTGTTACGATTATGCTCATTGTGAAGAGAATATAAATTTGTGCATACAAAGCTTTAAATTAAATTGTTTGTTGTTCAATAATCGCATATATTTCGGAGGCTGGTATGAAATTAATACAAAAGTGCTAATAGGTAATGAAAACAAGTCTTTTAACAGTCACACGTGAATGTTTGAATGTTTACATTTTCTCACCATCGCTTAATTTAAATAGTATATTAATAAATGTTATATAAATACCATAAACATTAATTAGTGTACATGGTGTAGTAATTACACAGCATACAAATTCAAGTAATTTAAACTACAAATTAATTATTGGAAGGGTGTTAGTGATCAATAATAATCAAGATTGTTCATTATAGGAGGTCACATTTGACTTTATGCCGTACCTACATTGTCATTTATAGAGCACTTGTATGTTAATCATATTTATATTTTTTTATTTGTAACAGCTACTAACAAATGCAATCATCATATAATCCCTTATCAGTCCACTGCTGGACATAGGTCTCTCTCAATTAACGCCAAGATCTCCTGAACAAACACAATATAATAAGGTCCCAAGAGAACCTAATTTGAGATAATAAAATTATTTTTATGTTAACCCAGATTGGAATCGACATCTCTTCCACATACACATTCCGTAGTTTCGAGTGAAAGAATAATAAACACACAAATTTTAGCATATGTAACATTAGTAGTACATATGTGAGGGGAGTACTAGGAGGCAGATGTCCACATTTTTATCACAACTTGTAAGTACAAGTGAAATACATGTAATATTTTATATTTACATTCCAGAATGGGCAACACCAGTAAAAAGTTAGCTGCAAAATGTACATTGCTAACAAGGGATGAACAGAAGCACGTAGCAGCAACATTCAGAGCCGCCAGCAAAAACTCTGAGAGGATCAGGGAGGAGGATCTGATCGTGAGTGGCAAAGTAGACGCAGTGTCATTAGAAGTGTGTTCATTTTTTTTGTTTCATTACTTTTAGTTACGCCGACTCATTGTCAAAATGGTTTTTTAACTTAATTCCCTCAGAAAGATAGCATTAATATATGGATAGCATATTTTTAAATATCAGATATATTCAGGTTCGGATTTTTACTGCAATTCAATACAACACGTAAAAAATAATGTAAAAATATATGTAGTACCTAGTAGTCTCTTTTTGCCAAGCTTATATTATATTAGGAAGAGGTAGTGCCATGCTGCATAGGAGGAGGTAGTACTATGCTGCATAGGAGGAGGTAATGCCATGCATGGTGCATGACACTACATCCCATTGGGCTGGCTGGAGCGGGGAGATACCTCTTGATCTCATAGTAATTTATTCTTTATTTTGCATCAAAGGGGATGATTTGTGTTAAAAACTCAGATCAACACTACACAGTAGCTAATGAGCAGGCTTGTTACCTAATGCTATGCGGTCCTATATGGATGAGCTTTTCTTGAAAACATCATCCACTTCAAACTTCAAAAATGGACACACACAAAGATGTAAATATGTTTGAAGTGTGTGTGTGGGTTAGGCATAAGGGATTGATCATCTAGGCAGTCCATGATAGATGTTCAAGTCCAACTCTATGTTAAGAGAAGTTGACCATCATAATGATAAGTGAAGCATGCTATAATTTCAGAATTATATCACATCTATTACTAAAGTTAAAGCCAATTTTGACACTGAAAAAGCATTTTATGTGTAAGTTTTGTGTTTTCATTCTCTAAGTTTTGTTATATGTTGAAAACAAATTTATTAGAAATAAAATGGTTAATTTTGTTTATTTGAGCCTCAGAGAGTTGCCAGTAAATAGAATTAATATATGAATAAAGCTGCTAAAATTATTTATTTAAGCCTACGGGCTTAAATGAAAAACATCACTTGGGCAAGTTATTACTTGCCCAGCTTAATTACTTTAATGTTTTAATCTTGGGCTCGCTGACACTTATCTGACATATATTCTTACAAATAGATACATAAACAATAAAAATATTGTTTAGGTATATGTTAACGCATAGGTAAATAAAATTTGTATCAATACACAACATAAACCATTCTAAAAACTATCATTATGTTAATTTTCATGTAACTTTGGTTATCAAATGTTTGCTTACTATAGATTTGTTATTTGACTCAAAACATTTATGTCCTGGTGATGGTATATTTATTTCTATAATTAAACTGGAGAAGATATTCTTAAACCATGCAATGTTTTCCTACTAAATTCCTGAACTTGTGTTCAACAATCAAGTAAACACACAAACCGCCTTGTCAACTAAGCCAAACTGCTACAGCAAGGGAACGCATATCACTTCTGTAGACTGGTACCTAGACATGTGGAGATTTTCTATTGTCTACTGTTAGTCATTATCAATGGATCGAGAAAATTATTTTTACAGCTTCCTTCTTCCTCAGTTTATTATTATTATCAGTACCTCGTGGTGTAGCATGTGATAAGCATGTTCAACCACCGACGTGACGTCCCGGGTTCGAATCCCGGGTCGAACCATACAAAAAGTGCCATTAGGATTTTCAAATTGTAATAATTGTCCGGAGTTTGGAAATTGGCGGTGTTACACCCCCGTGCCTCGGAGAGTACGTTAAGCCGTCGGTCCTGCGCCTGATTTCTCTCCTGCCGTGTCGGACTGCCGTCCCATCAGAATAGGAGAATGAAGGAATAGAGAGTACACTTGTGTCTGCGCAAATACTTGTGCACTATAATATATACGGACGGTTTTGAGATGCTAACTGTGTATTTCTGTAAATCAATGTACATCATTCCAAATTATTATAATCCATATCTGAGGCAAATTTCAAACAAATCCGTTGAGTAGTTTTTTCGGAAAAAAGTAACAGTTTGTATGTTACAAACAAAATGTGTCATTTAAAATATTGATAGATCTAACAATAGGTTGTTTTATAGAATAAGGATTAAACGAGCAGTTGAAGGTTTTTGATGACGACCGACGCCCGTAAACTGCCACAATTGCCACGCAGACGCGTTGTCCATACTCAAAAACTTGCAAGCCAAGCAGACCATGCCACTACCTCACACTAAGGTTATTTGGAAGTCTAAACGAGTACGTAGAAATAGTGCCTACATCGTTAGAGTTAGCAGAGGGTAGTGCCATGCTGTATTACAGCGAAATTGGGCCGGCACGACCGAGGAGGTACCTCTCGCTCACTTGATACCGCGCTTGTTGTCGCGTTTCCTGCGTGTTGTGAGTAGCCGGTGGCCCATTGGGCAGTACGAGAAAAGGAAGGCAACGGATCTACTATACAGATATCTTGCGGATGTTCATGGGCGTAGGTAGTCGTGTCAAAAGAAGTATAACTTTAAAAAAAAACCGACACTACACCGCTTGGAAATGCATCAAATGCTCTCTAGTCCAAAGCATCAAACTGAAACTTAGCTTGTATAAAGAATACATTACAATTGTGAAATATGCAGATATCCTATGCACCTCACATCAGTCTTATCTTAACACCGCACAATAGAAAGCAAATTACCTACTGTTCCTCCAGATTACCTGTACACAGACCGTGGATAGAGTTAATGTTCTGAATCTGGCTCGTATTACGAACACGAGCGTCTGTTTTCATTATTCTATTTTAAATTTGAATAGCTTTTTAATGGCCATTACACATTTTTTTATCGACATTAAAAATGAGTCAAGCGCGTCAAAATATTACTCCAGATACACATAAATGTTTTACGACTCGGTCGGGTGAAGGAGTAGTGTCTGCGAAATTGTATATCGTAGGCGTTGTTAAATGATAGTTCGTGTTATCGTATATAGTTCGTTTTATCGTATATATATATTTCGTTTTATCGTATATAGTTCGTTGTATGGTATATGGTTCGTTGTATGGTATATGGTTCGTTTTATCGGATAGAATTCGTTTTGTCATATTCAGATCGTTTTGTACGTTATATGATTATACTAGCTGTCCCTAGAGGTTACAGCCGCACAACCCATAAACGCCGCTCATTTGCTCGTGCGTTTCCCCGCGTCAACAAAAAAGAAAAGAAAGTAGCCACTGGAGAAATATAGCGAATATGGAGAAGAAAGAGAGATAGAGAGTGTATGGATACGAAAGTACAGAGCAAAGTCAGTAGACATGCCTGTATGGATGGAGGGAATCAGGAGATCATTTAGAGTCGGTTGTGTATGACGTCAACTAGCAGGGAGGGAAATTGACGAAGAGAGGGATGATTAGTAGCTCTTGTTTGAGCAAAAGTAACCTCTTCATTATAATATACATAAGTAATTATATACATAGAAAGAGACACGGATTATATAAGCATGCGCCCTGCAGGGCATTACTTATTCCTTACTAGACACTAGGGTGGCGCATTAAATCCATCCTCCTGCATCGATGTCAGGGCGATGCATGTTTAATGTTGCATATTCTTGGCTACATAATGTATGCAGTAGCTGTGTTAGATAAAGTGTATGTTAGGAGTAATGCCATGCTTCATTGCAGCTGAATTGGCCTGGCACGATCGGGTCGCACACATGACACCGCCTTAAAGAGACAGTTGACTATGCGGCACAGTTGTCGTGTTTCGTGAGTGTATAGCAGAGCGCGTTTTGTATCGGAGCTCAACAAATCTACATATGGGGATGGTAGTCACCAAAAGGCTCCCTATTGCTCGTATGAGAAAAAGATGAAAAACATGATCCAATGATGCCGTGATCCGAACCCAGGGAAACTATATATTTAACTACTTATCACATACTGTGATATCCCGATGTTTCCACGCTACTTACGCAGGTGAAATCGTGGGACGCAGCCAGTACATAGGTAGCTGCGTATGAATCATCGCACGTGACGCACGCGCTATTGTTTTTGGACCTGGCCTTGTGTCTGACACCTTTTTAGAACTGAAGTCGAGGCAATTTCTATTGGTATCTATAACTCGTAGATAATACCTACTCGTAGAGGTTAAATGGAGAAATCCAGAGACGTGATACACAGTTTTGCCCCGCGCTGGGACATCCAGTAATAAAAAATTCAAGTCAGAGTAATTTGTTAGAAGCCATGATAGTATTCGATAACAACATTTTAGTGTTGTTATCATTAAGCAATAGTTTAAGACAACAATAAATAGGAGTAAGCAGACATAGTGTGCCGTTAGGCTGCCAAGCGAGCGCTTCCGATTATCGTAAATTTTCTCATCACAGGTAATGATTCGGTTTCAAATACCTTCGTTATTTTGCCAGTTTAGTAATGTAACACAGCAGTCGACGCGCTTTTGCCAGTTTGTTTCAGTCAATTCGTGAGGTAACCACCTTTCAAGCTTTTTAATCTCCCCAATTTGCTTCATGTGAATTAAAACAGTTATATCACTAACCTGCCTACAGCTAACTCGGACGTGGTTTGCGATGGATCCGCTTCCACAATAGCCTTCAACTATTCATTATCAACTTGGGTCTCAGGCCGTCCACGGGGCTTGTTCTGCAGGTCGAAATTTACAAAACCTAAACGTTGGAACCAAAAACCAACTATGTTCTTCTTTACAACACGACCGAAGGGTGAATGATATGTATACATCATTCACCCTTCGAGTCGTTTCCGCCACATTAGTGGCACGGCGGAACTCGTACTCGAAAATAATACAATATTTTAAGTTCCCATTTTGTAAAATGAGTGACGCAAACAGGAAAAACAGAAGAAACAAACAAATGAATTACGGTCATCAAAGGTCATAAAGAGGAGAAATTTCTGATCAAAGTAGCCAGTACGAAAAACGCCAATTTCATATGTAAGGACCTAATATATAATGTTGGCATCGGGGTGCTCCACGTAACGCTGCTTTAGTCGGGACCTACTTTTTTAATGTTTTTCGTGGAGTAATATGTAGAGACTGCCCACTAAAACCACGCGGGTGCCCAACGAGACCATCGCCTCTCATAACGTGTTATGCTTGTGCATTTACTGGATGACCACCATACTACCAAATCGTGGCGGTGTGCGGCCCACCTAGGGCACATCTCAAGCGTGTGGTGGGCCGTGTTCTCATCAGTGCCACACTCGTGGCCTTCTGGTGGATTCGACTACGGTGCATTCATCACTCTGGGGCCGGGTTCAATACGTTGGTTGTTCGTACGCCGTAAGTCGAATGCGCCAGGTACTCCCCCACATCCGCATCAGCGCCTCTTCCCTCCGCGCGCCGCGATCGGTCCAGTGATAGATGCTCGCCATGGACCCCTGTCTCTGCAGTGAAACGAAATTCTTCGGCGAGCACCTGTGCCATAAGCTCCCACGGTGGATCGCCGGCGAGAGCAGTCACTGCCGCTGCTTATATCCTCTGCGCTTTGTTGTGCCTTGTTGGTGGTGAGGGAATCAGCCTACACGGGAGCACTGGACAGGGTTTGCTGTACTGGTACTGGATACTTCTGCAAACCTCGGAATAGTCTCCTGTAGAAATTGCGGGGTTCTCCTACATTAAGAAGAAGCCGGACCATCACAACTGCTACTCTTAAAATCTTCGGGCCAAGGCGACGGGAAATTTGGGACAAAGGTCCATCCGCCATCAAGAATGAGCTCTAGGCATTTCATCGAAGAACACGCTTTTCCGCCTCTCTAATACGGAGATGTGCGTCCGGAGGGGTTCCTTTTAGGTGGTTTCAACCCTAAGTTAGGCGCATGACTTGATAAATAGGCCCATAACTTCTAAGTGTATGTAAGAATAGAACTTAGCGAATAGTGATCTGCGTGGGAGCATATTCGATGTATCCCAATTCCTGAGTATAGCCGAAATTCGACGGGGGTTATTAAGATTCATTACAATAGAGTTTTCAGCTCAGCACAAATTTAATTAGCCGCAAACACAGTTTAACAGTTTCCTGTACGAACAAGAATTGATTGTTAAAAGCGAATTTCCGCGTGGTTCTATTTTGAATGCATTTTACACCGCCTGTCGACATGGCGGACCGTTAATCAAAACTTGCAAACAACGCTAACATTAGCTACCGAGTGGGGTGTATATTTACATGTGAATGTTCATATCGATTTTAGATAGTATTCTATGGTATATAGTCTTAAGATCATTATTTTTTTCTGTAAGTATTGCTGTAAACATTTGGCACATACGAAGCTAGCGTATAAATTTATAGGGGTCCAATAAAACTGAAAAAACAATATTCTCTTAGGTTTACACATTATAATAAACCTGTTTTTCGGATCTACTTCACGGATTATATCGCGTTTTATTAATTATTTTACCATCCCGAAGTTTCAGAAGCTTTACAGCTGTCACGTTTACGGGTGGAATGAGATGACAGAAGCCCTGATATCAGAATCTTCGGGTACTTTTCATAATTTGTGTAATAATCACCCGTGACCATGGTAACGTAACGTTTCTGAAACGTCAGGTGCCCTGGAACTGCAAATCATCAGGACAACTCGACGGCTAGTCAACAACCATAACCTGTAATGTCCACCCGTGACACATACACACACGGTTGCTGTAAAGCTTCTGAAACGTGGGCTAGTTAAATAATTAAATAAACCGCGATAAAATCCGTAAAAGTAGTTTCATTGTAATGCATCTGACATCGTTGGTTGCCCGACGACATCGACATCATCACGGTGGGACTTACGATGAAATTAGACACCAGAAGAGCCATTTTCGATGTCGTATTGCCAACATCGGGAATACGTTACAATAGGAAAGCTGTAACTTGAAGAAGAAAGGTTTCGTTGGGACTGCATTTTAGGATGCATAGACATTCTCACGCCCACCAATTTCAATAGTTCAAGGATGATAGCCTCAATTCTGTGTCTGTTGAAATTTCTGTGAGAGTCCATTTAGTGAAACGCGTTCTTCGCAGAATTGGGAGTGGTTCACAAGTTTCCCACGACTTGCTATAAAACGTGCTTTAAATGTATCCATGGAACTAGAGAAACCGATATGGAGCGAAAGTTTAGGCTCATGCGGTTGCAATGGCCTGATCACAAACCCGACGAAAGCGAGTATGACTCGCCTATAAAGCGTTCCGTAGCTGCAAACCAGACAAATCGCTTATGTATTTATGCAAAAAAAAAATCTTAGAAACCTTCATAACATTTAGAAAGACCATCCACACTACAGAATTAGCCAGCTCGAAGGACCAAAAAAAATTTTGTAGTGTGAGTATACAGAATATATGAGAAGGAACTGTGAGTTCCAATGTAGGAGAATAGGGGTGAAATAACCGAACACAACGAGTGATGTTTGAACACTGATTTATAACTTTAGTAAATGTAATGAATGTTAATATAGCTGATGAAGACCTCATTATTATTCATCATTATCAGCCCTTATCGGTCCACTGCTGGACTCTCTCAATAAACGCCAAGACGACCGATCTCCTGCTGCTTGCATCCATCCCGGCCACTGCACTGAGATCGTCTCCCCATCTGGTGAACGGTCGACCAACACTTCGTTCCTCTACTCCAGAATCTTACTGGCCCATCTGCCATCCGTCCTTCTGAGTGTGTGACCAGCCAATTGCATTCCTCTACTCCAGAACCTTACTGGCCCATCTGCCATCTGTTCTTCTGAGTGTGTGAGCAGCCCGTTGCCACTTCAGCAAGCTTATTCGTCGCGTGATATCGGATACTTTATTTCTCTGGCTTATGACTTCGTTACGAATTCTGTCGGACAGAGAAACACCCAACATAGCACGTTCAATAGCCCGTTGAGCTAACGCAAACTTGCGGACCATTCCACCATCAAGAGGCCATGTTGCGGCCCCGTAGGTCATCACGGAGAGAACGTATTGATTGAAGACTTTTGTCTTCAAGCTCTGCGGTATAGGCGACATGAGAATGACGAAGCTACCGGAATCCTGCCCTACCCTGAATTGGATCCTTCTATCGGCCTCCTCCTCGAAGTTATGTCTACCTAATTGCAATAGTTGCCCGAGATAGACGTATTCGTCTACGACTTCGAGTAGATCACCATCGGCGCTGACCCGTCCAGGGAGGACGTGTTCGTTGAACATGACATTGTCTTGTCCAAGTTCATCGTAAGGCCAATACGTCGGGAGGATACATTATGACCGTGCAACATTTCTTGCAAGCTCTACAACGCTTCGGCGAAGACTTAACGAAATAAATTATGATGAAATGCTGTACTTTGTACAATAAATATTCCGTTTTTGCCATTTGGCTACGGGACTCTAAAGCATGTTTTTTACGTTCATACATTACAATAACTTAAGTTACTTGTTGTCCCGAAAGTGAACAGTTCCCTAACAGATATTACAATGGGCACAACTAGTATTATACGGAGATAGAGTTGTATATTTTCCAAAATAAATAAATTAGGCGCAATGTTTTAGTTTACACATTGTCTTCGCCGTCCGCGTATATTTATAGTCCGCGTTACATCCCGCTAATGGATGGGTGAGCGATTCGGGTGTAAACAACGATCGGATGTTTATTTTCACGGCGAACAATGGCGAGAAAAATGTTTGGCTGTAGAAATGATGGCCGGCGTGTGTCTGGACTGCGTCAATTTCGATAAAGATCTGCTTTACCTTAAACTTGATTAATTGATGAATAAATCCAAGTTTTATTTGCATCCCGAATGGGATTTATTTATCTGCTTTCTCTTTATGGGATACCATTCGTCAAGTGTCATTCCTATATTGTTTATGAGTGTGCTGCTTGTCTGTAGAGATGAACAAGGGGAGACACTCTGTCGCAGTCTTTCTCGATTTGGAGAATGCCTTCGACAGGGTGTGGCACGCGGGACTCTTGTACAAGTTGGTGGACGCCGGCGTCCCGCTGGCGTTTGTGAGACTAGTGGCGTCATTCTTGGAAGGTAGGACCTTCCGGGTAGCGGTGGAGCGGAGGCACTCCTCGGTGAAGGCCATACGTGCCGGAGTGCTACATGGCAGTTGCCTATCCCCTTGCCTGTACGCGGCCTACACCAACGACATCCCCACACTCAACGATCCTTCGGGAGAGGGTGAGGCGGATGTCATGCTCGCGCGGTTCGCCGACGACAGCACATACGTAACCTCGTCCCGAAAGCTGGAGCTCGCAACTGGGCACATGTAGTACATGCTGGACCGGTTGCCGGAGTGGCTCGACAGGTGGCACATGTCCGTCAACGTGGATAAGACGACGGCGCTATATGTCAGCAAAAGGCGTTAAAGTTCAGAGTCCAGGATGTGTCTTGGGAATCCCCAGTCGTGTATCTTGGATGCAGTATCGTCCGCGCGCTGCGGATGGGCTCGCAGGTGGAGCGAGCGGTCAACCAAGCGAGAACAGCCCGCGCTTTGCTGTGGCCGGTACTAGCGTCCGGACTTCCTGCACGGACGAAACTGGGGATTTACAAGACATATATCCGGTCACGCCTCACTTACGCCTCACAGGCCCAGCGGAAACGCCTGCAAGCCCAGCAAAATATATTCCTACGGGTCATCACGGGTGCCGGTCGCTACGTCCGCAATGATGTGATCGCGCGTGACTTGCGGATAGAGTCGCTGGATGAATTTGTGGTTCGATTGTCGAGCGCTATGTTCAATAGGGGAGACAATGAACCGCATGCTCATCTACGTGACCTGGCCCCGCTGCACGCGCGACCATCTGACGGAAGACCGTATCCACGTGAACTCCCTATAAATAATAACACGACTAATAAAAAAACAACAAATTAAAAACTATAGATTTTGCATTAATGCCACAATCGGAACCGGGAGGTGACTACTGACGCCCGTTAAAATGTAAAAGGTCAGATGCACGAACCTCCTTCGCAATATCCCCACTTTGATCCACCAATTTTTTTGTAGGAGTGGCATGTTGTATAGAAGGTAGTGCCATGCGTGGTGCATGAAACTACATCCTCCTATGCAACAGAATTGGGCCGGCACGACCGGGGAGGTACCTCTCGCTCATTTGATACCGCCACAAAGTGACACCTACGGTGTTGCGTTTCATGCGGTTTGTGAGTAGCCGATGGCCCATTGGGGGGGGGGTAAGAAAAGGAGGGCAACGTGTCGATAATTGTGCGGATGTTCATGGGCGTCGGTGGTCGTTGAAAGGCTCCGATTGCCCGTTTGTCCCCCAATAAATTAAAAACCACAGTCACTCGCAAGCCAGAAGAATCCCGACAGCAAAGCAATCACTTTGGGGCTGTATCGTGTGAGCGAACGAAGCCTCGTCGGTCTCGCTGGTTCGATGTACTGCCTCCATCACAAGTACTGTACCTGCTTCCCTTTTGTCAGAAATTCTGGGGTCCCCAAATAGACCCGCGGCTGGCGCAGTACCTCACCAACTTCCTGTTCGGGTTCGGGCCGGAGAAGGCGCACAGCGTGGACTTCAACCGATTCGCGGAGCTCTACGTGTATAATGTTAGAGGTGAGATTAATTGTGCAAACATGTAAAAGTGTTTATTCGTCTGACACAACTAATGGCCATCGTACAATTTGTGTATCGTATAACTTGTCGGAGGTGAAGATGGACCGGCATTTCGCCGCGCTGCGTCGATTAGCCGACCATCGGAGTAAGGTTGAGGTGATACAGATCGTACGACTGTGCAGATGTCTATTGTTTCTACTGAGATTGGACCGTGAAGTTCAGTCGATTAGTAAAACTGCATCGTAATAATTAATAGTAATTATAGCGTTTACATTGAAGCCCTTCTGGTGTCTCTCAAACGATCGGTGCCGTCTGGCTTCTACTGACGCTCATAGATGTGCACAATATTGTAAAATATAGTATTTTAACTATATTTTTAGGAAGAGATAGTGCCATGCTGCATAGGAGGAAGTAGCATGACACTACATCCTCCTATGCAACGGAATTGGGCTGGCACAACAGGGCAAGTACCTCTCGTTCACTTGGCAACGACGTAAAGTGACAGTGTCACTGTTGCGTTTCGTGCGGTTTGTGAGTAGCCGGTAGCCCATTGGGGGGGGGGGATAATAGGAGGTTGCATGTTCGCGCAGGCCCCATTCGGCTGCAATTCAGCATAGTACTACAGCTTAAAAACTGATTATGAACAGTTCAGTTATCAGAATCGTCGCTCGTTTGCTGACAACCCTAAAAACTCGTTAGCCAGTCTATAAATCGTGCCAGTCTATAAATCGTGCCAGTCTATAAATCGTGCCAGTCTATAAATCGTGCCAGTCTATAAATCGTGCCAGTCTATAAATCGTGCCAGTCTATAAATCGTATCAGTTAAACATCTTGCCGTAACAAATGGTTGGATCTCCACGTGTTTCTTGTTCCCGCCTCGCGCCTACATTAGAGCGGTAAACACAGAGGTGTATGAATCAAGCGGCTCATTCAAACAACATGAGATGTTTGTGTTGGCTGTGCAGAGAAAACGCACTTGTGTAATTTGTATTATTGGCTGTGTGTCATAGAGATAATATAGATAGAGAAGCAAGCCAGCCTGAAACGCGGCCGTCGAAGTCGAAAAAGACAGCAAATGTTGTCCACTCTATCTTCTCTCACAAATTCTCAGCTCATTTAAGATTAGAAAAAGATAGTATAAGGTTTCACACATTCCTTCTCCATTAACCCAAGACGACCCCACGTTGCCATATAACTATGGTCTATGGCCTATGGCATCCCTTCTCTATCTATAACATATCTCAATGCAATCTAATAGAAATATACAGGTGTCTCAAAAGAAATTTCATATTTATTTAGCTTACTGGGTGAACGCAACGTATCCGAGGGGCGCGGGCATTAGGTCAACCGGTAGCCTGGCTCTTGTGAATTTCTCGTTGTGCGTGCAAGAGTTTTACAAAAGAGTGTTTTCGCCACTTAATTGATGCGCCAAGCATTCGTCTCAATCGAGATTGGGTTGACAAAGTTTGAAGAGAAAAAGTTGGAGAAATTAAAAATCAAGAAAACGTGGAGAGTGTGAATCAACATGTTAGTGTCGACCCGAACCTTTCAATTCTGTCAGCTTTGGTGTCGATCTGAATTTTTATTCCAGGTAACGAATAAAAGTTTTTGTGCAAATGAAACCGTCTTGTTTAGGTACGGTGGACGAGAAGATGCAGGTCACATACAACTGTCTGGGCATGGACTACAATGAAGCAGTTGAACTACCCTACCAGCTGTTAAAAGAAGTGAGTATTGTGTATACCATGTCATATTATACACTTAAGAATTTTGAATATCTCTGTTAGTAGTGGCTTATCTCAAAATTAGGATAGCCTTAGCTACACGTTTAAAATAGACTTTTCTGAATAATGTGCTTGAAATGAGAATCATATTATATGTATTAGGTCTTTACAAAATGTGGAGAGAATGAACTGGAAAAGAACGTGAAATAACGCATCAATCCAAATGTGTACTATTAAAACAAATTTCTCCACTTTATATGTTAATTGATTCCTTTGCTGAAAAAAATGTGGGAACGATAATCAATAGATCCTTTGAAGAAGGCTCCTTCATCGATGTTGAATTCTGTAGGAAATTGTCCAAATGCTGAGAAGTGGTAATCCAACCGTAGCTTCTCCAATATAGTCATCGTACCAGGCTGATTGATAACAGGCCGAAACGACGAACTTAAAAAAAAAGAACGAAACTAGAACGCCGAATTTGAATTTATTGGAACTGATTGAATTTGTGTGAGGGGACCTAGAACTTTCTCTGCCTAAGTTTTCTCAACAAAGGAAAGGAACGAATTTCGTGCGACGATAAAGTTTTATGTTTTTAAAGGGACAACCGCAACCCAGATTAAAGTAAAGCTACGCAGTGTTTTAGGTAATATTGCCCCTGCATTGAGTACAATTCACATCTGCGTAACTGATTTTAAACGTGGGAGACAGAGCTGCGAAGACACCAACAGATCTGACCGTCCAAATGAAGTCACAAATCCGGACATGATCAAAAGGATTCAAAAAATCGTTTTGAATGATCGGCGCTCAAAGTTGCGACAGATAAAAAAGATGGTAAGCATTTCCTCTGAACGCGTTTTTGATATTTAACAACAACATTTGCGAATGGAAAAAGCTTTGCGCGCGATGGGTGTCGCGTTTGCTCACTTGCAACGTCTTAATCAATTGCAACGTCGAGTGGACAATTCGTCGGAGTGTTTGGCGCTGTTTAAGCGAGTTTTTTTTAGACTAACGAGTTTTTGTGGCGTTATGTGACAGTAGATGAAACATGGACACATCGTTATACTCCTGAGACAAAAGAACTATCTAAGCAATATACAGAGAGCGGAAACCTGCGCCGAAGAAAGCAAAAACGGTTTTGTCTGCCGGCAAAGTGATGGCGACTGTTTCTTGGGATGCACGAGGGTTTATTTTAGTGGATTATTTGCAAAGAGGAAAAACAATAAATGGAGAGTATTATGAAAAGTTGCTGCAAAATTTTAGTGCAGAAATCCGAAAGAAACGGCTTCATTTAGCAAAAAAGAAAGTTTCATTCCACCACGACAACGCACCTGTGCACTAGTCAAGGGTTGCGGTTGCCAAACACCATGAATTGGGGTTCGGATTGTTACCGCATCCCCCCTTTTCCCTAGATCTGGCCCCGTGTGACTTCCACTTATTACCGAATCTCAAGAAATGGTTAGTTGGCCGAAGATTTTTATCATATGATGAAATCATTGTCGATTTAGACGAGTATTTGAGGGGTTAGAGAAAACATTCTATCAACGTGTAACGGCATGGGAGAAGCGCTGGACTAAATGCATCGAGGTAGATGGAAACTACGTTGAAAAATAAAATTGTTTTAAATAGATTATTAAAGTTTTTCTTTGTCGTTTCGGATACTTATCAATCACCCCACGTATGTCTTGAAGTATGAGTCTGGTGTTGTCGTTCACCACTAGTAGTGTGGAGAAAGTGACCAGTATCTGTTGTTTAATGGCTAGTTTTCCATCAGGATTTCCAACTGTTGACAGTACACTTTGTAGTAATCGGCTGGCCAGATCTTAGGAAGATGTAGCGTATGACACCAGCACTACCACCAAACGCTCATCAGAACGTCTGACTCTGCTTTTTGTGACAGGACTTGGCCGGTTGAAACAAAAATCAACCTATTGTGATGAATGTTACCGAATGTGGAGAGTCGTGAGGGTTACTCCCGGGACCCCGCGGACCAAAGCGCTATTGGGATTTTTAAATTTTTAATAACAGTCCGAAGTCAGGAAATTGGCGATGTTACACCCCCGAGCCCCGGAGAGCACGATAGCCGTCACTCCTGCGCCTGATTTCTCTCCGATCGTGTCGCATTGCCGTCCTGTCGGAATAGGAGAATGTGGGAACAGGAAGCGCACTTGTGCTTGTGCACACGCTGTCAAGATATATATAGTCTTTATTGTAAGGACAGCTATGACGGCTGATGTAATGCTAGCTGTCATTTAAAAGTGCGCTTTAAATTAGCCAATTAAAAATATTTACTTTCTCTTCTGACCCTAAAGAGCTCTCGCACAACTGTTATGTTTTTAATAATACTTTGGGTAATGTTATTCGACTCCTCAACGGCGGCAGTTTTTAGCTGACTTATGGACAATAGAAGCTGGTGTATGAATCCGGCTTTTCTGGTTCCCCGTATCGGTTTCATATCAGGACTCCACGCCGTAGTCAGATCCGGGCCATGATAATCGCTGATAATTGATGACAATTCATGCGTGTCTGCTCGAGAATAGCGCGCCCTCTGTACAGGTGCACCACACCAGTTAGAGTCACGTTTGTACACGCGCTGACTTCCACCAGACCCAGGTCAGATGATTATTGATTCCTCAGGAAGAGCCTACTGTAAACATCAATATCTTCTTTGTGACCTACAGTACTGCGAGAGCATAGTGTCGACGTATTTGAAGATATTGAAGTCGTCGCAGAGTGTGCGCGCGCAGACGTGGCTGAGCAAGGGCTTCCGCACCAGCGCGTCACATGTGCAGGCCCTGGGAGAGGCGGTGGCTGCTAGCGTGGGCGGTGACATGGAGCCGCATCACCACTGCACCGCGGCACAGCTGCACACCTGGTGAGGATAGGAAATCGATGACGCGGGTGATGTGGTGGCGACCTGGAGCCGCACCACTTTTTGCAAGAGGTAGTTGACACTGTATAGGGGAGGTAGTGGAACATGATATTACATCCTTATATGCAACGGAATTGAGCGGGCATGACCCTCTCGCTCACACAATACCGCTGTAAAGTGACATCTTCAGTGTCGCGTTTCGTGCGGTTTGTGAGTAGCCGGTGGCCCATTGGGGAGGAGGTGAAAAGGACGGCAACACATCGGCATAATTATGCTGTTGTTCATGGGCGTCGGTCGTCGTTGAAGGGCTCCGGTTCCCGTTTCTCCCCCTATACTATTAAAAAAAATACCACTGCACTGCGGGGCAGCACGCTCCTGATGAGAGCCACCGACGCGGACGGATAGCTGATGCGTGCGAGGCGGTGCGGGGCGAATGGCAAGTGCTACTGGCGATCTTACTACGATGTGTGCGGCTGCTATGTTTTAGATTTCTGTGTTGGGTTTCCAAGATACATGGACATTTCAAAACCTTTTTGTCATCCTAAATATGTTACCCGAAAAAGGGTAATGTTTTTCGACAGTTTTTACATATACATACATGTATGTACATATACATACATACATGAATGTATGTTGATTTCCATGTTGAAAAAATTAAGAACCAAAAACCCGACTTCTAATTGAGAATTTATCATGTAAACATGTTATTATAGTTATGTAAATAATGATTACTCTATAATAAACGGGAATTTGCTAGAAGTCTGGCGTCAAACACGTTCCTACTTGAAATTTCTAGAAGCTTTTTTATTATTAATTTTTAGCTTGACGTCTATTTAGATTTTTTTATAATGCTGCTTTTCAGGCTCCAGTCGAACATCCTCCTGAAGCAACTGGCGGAGCTGGTGTATGTTAACTTGTACGGTATCAACAAGGCCGACGAGAGCCCCGTGCCGCAACCCTCCGCGCCCTCGCTGTTGCCTGCCGCCGACGGTAAGTGATAACGCCGCCGCGACGACAGCCACGCGCCGCAAACCTCCGCGCCCTCGCTGTTGCCTGGCGCCGACGGTAAGTGATAACGCCGCCGCGACGACAGCCACGCGCCGCAAACCTCCGCGCCCTCTCAGTTGCCTGCCGCCGACGGTAAGTGATAACGCCGCCGCGACGACAGCCACGCACCGCAACCCTCCGCGCCCGCGCTGTTGCCTACCGCCGACGGTAAGTGATGCCGCCGCAGGCGACGACAGCCACTCTCTCTCAAACAATAAATTCTTAACAGTGTTGATTCAAAATAGAATTCTTAGGTCTATGCCATCGAAAATTGGCCGTGCCGTGCTAGTAGCCCGATACTAGCGAGCACTGCGCGCCGCCAGCAACGTCCCGAGCACGCATATAAATCAGTAACTTTTCAATATTCTGTTGGTTCCAATTCCCAATCCGCTATCACTGCGCGTTCTCATATCTATCTCTTAGCATGTATCAAATAAGACCAATAAATATCATAATGTAGCACACTTCTTTATCATTTATCAATCAATTAGCAATCATCACAAGGTGTAGGAAAGCATATTTATGGTCCTTTGAATACGGTTTCCTTCGGCATTTTTATATCATCAATTTCTAAAGTTAACGCACGCATTTCAAGTTCGGAATACGGTCATCACGGACACTCACCCAACCCTGGGGGGGTTATTATTTAATTTATTACCTAAGTGCCCTCTCGTTAATCCACTAACCCTTTCTGGGGCCTGACATCACAGAGACAGAAGTCGTCATCGCCCTCGTCAGTCCTAACTACATACATGCCACTACGCCGTTGTATATACGCAGTTGACCAAAGCTTTGTTCCGTTGCGACCAAATCCTGGTGGTATACTGGGTCCAATATCTTCCGTAAGATGTTGTCCAAAGTAACATTTCGCTCGTACTTGTACAAGTCACATTGTCATTTCGGTTCACTTCGTGTTACATGAACAATTGAGTTGAAGTTCGTCGATTAATGGTATTTTCTCTCACACCACACTTCAAATTGACGGTCATCGCATAGGGCACGCGTGAACATAACTCTCCCGCTCTCAAATGGCTCTAACAAGCACATGAAATGAGCGTATGTGTGTCTGTAGGGCTGGACGCGATGCCCGACTACCCGGCGTTCACGTCGCTGGCGCACGTGGTGTGGATCAACAGCTACCTGCCGCCGCGGCACCAGCACAAGTGGCGCTTCCTCTTCTCCACGCACATACACGGCGAGTCTTTCTCCACCATGACGGGTGAGTACAGGGGAGGGGGTGTGTGTAGGTAGGCGCGCTCACATTACTGGCGCACGTGGTGTGGGTCAACAGCTGCCTGCTTAATAATAATACTTTTAGGTGTTTTATCGCGGTTTATACCAACGGTTACTGTAAAGCTTCGGAAATGTCGGGCTATTTAAATAATTAAATAAGCCGCGATAAAATCCGTAAAAGTAGTTTTATTGTAATGCCTAAATTCGCGGAAACGTAACACATCAATAATAAAATACGTTTCAACGTATTCTCTACAGAGCCACCATAATCGCGAACTCGTGTATAAAAAGTTCGTTTGTTTCTTCCGGGGCGCATCATAGACCCGAGCTCGTGTATAAAACGTTCGTTTGTTCCTTCCGGGGCGCATCATACACCCAAGCTCGTGTACAAAACGTTCGTTTGTTCCTTTCGGGGCGCATCATAGACCTGAGCTCGTGTATAATACGTTCGTTTGTTCCTTCCAGGGCGCATCATAGACCAGGGCCCGTCCGTCGTCATCATAGAGGATTCGTCGGGCTACATCTTCGGCGGCTACGCGCCGGCCGCCTGGTCCTTCGGGCCCAACTTCACGGGCACCGACGAGTCGTTCCTGTTCACGTGCGCGCCGCGCATGCGCGTGTACCCCGCTACGGGCTACAACGACCACTATCAGTACTTCAACCACTACACCAAGACGCTGCCCAACGGACTCGTGAGTATAAGGATTATTCATTTTATAAATAACGGTCTAGTATGGGATAGAAGTTATTTTTTTAGATATTGACCGACTTAGCCGAAAGTAAAATAAAGTAGTTATATTACTTATTTAAAACCCGGGCTGTAGTTGAACGACCCGAAATACCCCGGTTTTAAAAAAGTAACGTGTCTTTACTTGTGTATCTACTGCTGTATGACATCTGTCAAGAATAGTGACATTTAGGCAGCACGACAGCATTACCACCAAAATTTCAACCAAATCGGAACTGTAGGGTAAACGTTATTGCTTCGCGGCAGCTACGAGCTACGTAGCACGAGCAGGTGGAGCTACGAGCGTGTGCTACGGATGCACGCCACTGTTGTTCTTTTGAATGTTCGAAATTATAATGCTGGCCAAAATGTGTACTTGAATATGAGGGCGACCTTATATTAAAACAAAATGTAATTATTACGCGAATGTTACTCATTACAGTAAAACTACTTTTACGTATCTTATCGCGGTTTATTTAATTGTTTAACTACCCGACGTGTCAGAAGCTTTACAGCAACCATCCGCCCGTGACCACGGTTGTTGTAAAGCTTCTGACACGTCGGGCTAGTTAAATAATTAAATAAACCGCAATAAAATACGTAAAAGCAGCTCTCTTGTAAAATGTAATTATATTTGTTTTTATTATAAGGCCAACATGGCTCGGCGCCTTGGCAAAGTCATGTTGTAGAAAAATTTAAACTTGGCAAATAATTGATGGGGCGTGTGTCACATGTGGGTATTGTATATTATAAGTATTTGAAAATGTTTATTTAAAGAGCGAATGTATTATCAGCTGATGGGCGGTCAGTTCAATTTCGGCGCGATCTGGGTGCCGGCGGAACCCTTCGGCTCGGGCTCGTCCGCGGAGTCGTGCAGCACGTACCGCGGGTACCGCCGCCTCAGCAAAGAGCCCGACTTCCACATCCGCTCGCTGGAGGTGTGGGGCGTCGGCGACAAGCCCGTGCTGGACAAGGATGATGTGAGTGCAAACACCTATAAGCACACACACACATGCATACACATATACACATGCGCATACAAACAAAGAGCACACGTTTTTCGACAAATATTGTATTGTTATATAATATTTGTCGAAAAACGTGTGCTCTTTGTATACTATTGTATGGGCAATTTACGGTGGTATCATGTGAGCGAGTGGTACCTCCCCGGTCGTGCCGACGCAATTCCGTTGCATAGGAGGATGTAGTGTCATGCACCTTGCACGGCACTACCTCCTCCTACGCAGCATGGCACTACCTGCTCATAATTGTCTCATATTCGATGTGTTAATAAAGTGTTGTGCGTTGCATGAAGTCTGTTTGTGGACCTGCGCAGGACGAGCGCGACTCGTCGGTGCTGGACACGAACCCCGAGGCCAAGGCCATCCTCGACATGGCGGGCCGCACGCGCCACAGCGAGGGGCTGCGCGAACAGAAGCCCTTATAATGTAAGACGTAGAACATGATACAGTCGTAAAGCAATGCCCATCGTGCATCTTAAATCGCATGTTTTGTTCCTGTTTTTCAATACAGCTTGTCATTGAGAACTTAATACAGCTTGTCATTGAGAACTTAATACAGCTTGTCATTGAGAACTTAATACAGCTTGTCATTGAGAACTTAATACAGCTTGTCATTGAGAACTAGAATTCTCACATTAAGGGTGGGGAATGCAACACCTGAGATTTCAGAAAATAATGATGTAATTCTTTTATTTTAGTGTTTTCCTGAACTTTAAGTGGTATAAATACTATTTGTGTTTTTGTACAAAATAACATTATCTAAGAGTTATTTCGTGGAGCATGTACAATATACTTTACACAAAACATCAATTAAAAATAATTTATGTTTCATTGGTATATAGTTTTATATTTTTGTATGTCTGACTGTTTTATAAAGAATACCACGTATTGTACAAAATTACAGGTAGCGAACAACAACGTTGAAGATATCCATACCTTCACTGGGGAAACTCACATGTACATAAGTGTTCTTAGTGCCGCCAGCGGCGGGTTCTATCCAATGTTGGCAAAGGTGTGTTCTGTCTGTGGATGGAATGGATCGTAAGTAGCGTAGTCGGGCGTCCGGATAAACCCGGATGTACTACGTACGCTTTCTGAATCCGGTTCGGTTATGTGCAATGGTGTCTGGCTGGTCTTTTTTTTAATCTTTCGACCAGTCCCTGTGAATCTCGGACACGAGATGATTATGTTTAATAATGTTTATCTGGTTTTACGTAGGCATTTTCATTAGTATGGCTATTAGGTTTAGCAATCTGACAAGTGAAGTCCGCCAGGTCTCATTTTTTCGCAAATTGATGCGTTGGTTGCGCCCGCATAATGTACGCACTTGCATCGCTGCTGCGTGCGTACGACTGGGCTGGTCGTAAGGCGCAAGTGATCTTAAATGGAATATTAAAAATTTCTGAAACAATATAAATGTACATAAATATAGTTAGTTAATTAATTGTTTATGTTGAACTTTATTTAGTACTGTAGGATTGCATAGTTAAAAAAATCAAAGCTTATCTTTAATTCATTTCTGTACATTTCTGAATATAGCGATGTAAGTTGTTTGTGTGTACAACATAATATATTAATTGTTAAAGCTACCATTTTTATTTTTTATCTGTTAGTTCTGGTGTAGTGGTTCTAGCTAGTTCAATTTATTATATGATTGATTTAGGATGAATTTTGCCACTGAATATCAAGTGAAAAACTAATATAACGAGCTTGAATAACACACTAATGTGTAATACTTCAAATTTTCAATGTTTTGTGGGATGAACCGATGTCAAAAAAATTTAGAGTAAAAACGCGTGAAACATTTCAACAAAAATTTTCATTTTTGAACGAACATTTGCTGAAATATGTGGTCAGTGGATGACCACATATTTCAGCAATATTGATCCTCTTATACAAAGTATATGAGTACACTGTCTTTAAATAAGATATTTGTACTTTTTATATAACATAAATGTTTACATTATATCACTTAGAATATAGATTATTTTGATCTTTCTTATTAACTCGAGATGAAAAAAACACACTCAGGCTCTCATTAAAAAAGCTATAAGATGGTATCTCATATTGTCAGGTGTCACTGCGTTTCTGCGTAGAAGTGCAAAACTTTAACAAAACTTAATTTTTGGTTGGTAAGATGAAGACGAGCAACCAAATCTGTATAAACTGTTGTACTTGACTGATTTCTTTGAATGTAGACGCAAAATTTTTTTAATCTGTGCCAGGGACTTAGAAACGCCTTGATAACTGTAACAATTGCAAAAGTTCTACGCGTTATCTCTGTTTCAGGAATAGTAAAACCATAATGTTTCTGTTTTTAGCCTTTTAAACCTTTTTCTGTATGTCTAATAAGAGACCGCACGACAGGCTAAGCATATTTTTAAGCTAAGTAAGGTTTTACGTTGAAACACTATTGGCTGTAACAGCTATTAACACTTATATACAGGTATTTTTGAAAACAGATTCAAAGTGTTACACTTTATTTCTTTTTCAATATAGAATGTTCAGAACACTTTATTGGGTTACCACTAAAGTCCCCGCCCTGTACTATGAAACTCCTACGGAGGCAGTCGACGGTAATATTTTGTTGGTGCGACCGACGCCTATACAAAATCGCACAATCGTATTTTATGCCAATAATCATCATTAATCACTTTTTCAATCACCACGCCATACTCGTTTGCTCCTTGTACAATAAAAACGAAGAAATAGTCAAAATAAACCGTTTCAAACAAGAATCTCTATAAACAAGAACTACAATATTTTAATTTGTAGGAATCTTCACGTAATCTATGCACATTATAAAATAACTCCCCATAGCTGTCTGTATGTGTGTCATCGATTTTCTCAAAACTTACTGAACGGACTTTTCGCGATTTTCACCAATGGAAAGAACTCTTCTTGAGGCAGGTTTTAGTGCCAAAATTTGTTATTTACGGGCGAAGCCGGGGTGGTAAATTATATTTAATTAATTATTATATATTTGACGATTGTATTTTTTGCCCATATGCGCCAACCCTGTGTTGTGCTTTTTGTATCATGAACAACGTAAGTAATTTGTACTATATCTTATAAAATATCGCTAGCACTTTTTAAGTGTTATGAATATAGCGTAGATGTTTACTTCCTTAAATATCTAGTCGAAGTAGTTATTCCGAAAGTGTAAGACCGACTGCACAATGGATGGCTCCACGTTGGATTGAACTGAGCGTAAGTCTAGGCATTTTGTGTGGACGCACGCCCGGTCGTGATCTGAGCAACACTTATTTGTCATGGGCTAGAATTGCAGACCATCGGTGCCGAATATAATTTATTTTGTGAAAGAATAATCCCAAAGAAGTTTAGTCTACGTTATGGTAGTTAAGTGCCAACACACTTGTATAATACAATATTATTAAATACTTCTGCGCTAAAGTGTGAATCGTATCTATAAGTTTTATAAATGTTATTGTTCCTATATAAATTTGTGTGTGCCATTCTGAACGTCAATTACCCTAAACCGATAAGTTTGTGTGACGCACGGTAAGAGAAGTCCCCGTCCACGCGCCGCACTGGACACGCCCATTTCGAGGTAACAAGCACGCAGTTGAGACGTTATTGCGCTGGCCTTGATAGAGTTATAATGGCTATATGACTGTATGACTATGAAGTATGGCTACCTGTAGACGACAATGTCAGAAATATGGGGTGCAGAAGCAGAAAGAACGCACATTATGCGGACTGCGTGTTTGAAGAAAAGTGTCCAATAAAAAGCTATCTGCTACTGTTGTTATATTTAAATTATTTTCATCAGTCCATTTTACTCATCTAGCGCTGTTATAAAAGTACTGTGAACTATTTAACTTTAATAACAATTTAAGGGGACAAACGAGTAGCCAGAGACGTTTGATACTACGATCTATATAATTGTTATGCTGATGTGTTTCCCTCCTTCTCCATTATACTATTTGCTGCTTTACGCCGGACACTTTTAAGCCCGATCATGGCTGTCCAAATTGTCATGCGCGTACTATATCCTAGTTAATAATTGTGTATTACATCGTTTATATTAAACATTTTGTATAAATATTTAACTGACGCTACTCTATAAGCTAACGCTCTTGTCTACCTTGAAGCTATATATATTTTGGCGCGTTCCGAAGAAATTATGAATTTACGAGTACATTCGTACGTATACCGTGAAAATTCGACACCAAAAACCGACAGATAAAAGTGAATTTGTTTCTCGGTTGCTACGTAAAATAAGTATAACTTTCCTCTTACGTGTATAAACTTGTTTTTTTAAATATATATCTAAGAATCAGACTACAGTTTCTTCTAATACAAACAGTGTATGCGTATAACTATTTATTTGTCTATGTTATCGTGCATTATATTGTATAGTTGAGAGTTCGCTTAGCTTTTGTGATAGCTTCGACACGTAAGTTTTATGTCGATATCAATTAACAATGCCAAACGCACAATTTTATGTCAATAAATTTTATTTATTATAATTTCTGTCTTTTATTCCAATTAACGGATTCTTGTCCAACTAATATTATAATTGCCGTTCGTTAGTGGTCCATCGGGGGATGGGGTGAATGAGAGCAACGCATCTGCTTTTAAGTTAATTGATGCCAGTAGTCACCAATGGTTCTGACTGCGCGTTTGCCCTCCTATGTTATAAAGTATAAACAAAAACTTAGATCTCTCTCAAATTGTATAAAAGCGATTCGCAATTACTGAGTTCTCTAGGGAGTGGTCGCTCTTTTTACATAGTGTAGACGGTCGAAAATCACGATTCACTTCACATTTCACATTGGTGTTCTAAGTTAGCGGTGCATCCCCATCCATCTAGCCTTATCTTGGTGGCGAGGTGGAGTAACCTGAGGTGAACCCAGGGGAAGCTAATTGAACCGAGGAGCTGCTCTTTGCTCCCCGACATTTATAAGAGGTGACTAAAAAGCATGAGGCGCACTGGGAACGTCACCCCATTGCACTATTCCAAGTTGGTGGGGTTGTCCTGTGGTGAGTGGCAAGCCTTCTGTGGAGAAGGTGTCGGTCTCTTAGAGGACGGGCTAGCCGGTCGAGGTGCCCTGACAATTTGTTGTTCCGGGACACCACACCCAAACGCGGCACTGATGGCACTCGCTGCCTGATTTTGTGGGTATTCGGCACTACAAGGTGCTACGAGCCCGCCACGCCACTAGGGCCGGTGAATGCGAGTGAATGCATTTCCTCACAGGACCAAAAGCGAAAAGGACAGCATGAGGCGCACGAGCCGGCCGTAACACAGCGGCGAGTCACTTGTGAAATGAAACAATATTAATAATAGTAACAAAATATATTTGGTTTAAAATTACTAATTACCAACTCTGCCTATTCTTAAAACTTAACACAATAGGAAACGTGAAAAAAAGAAGCCATTTCATTTTATCCATGCATATTTTTTAATTTTTTTGATACAAGCCTAAAAAAAGGCATAAACACATGAGCGCATGCAACGTTTCCGATGCCAGCACGTCAAATTGTGCTGATGAAAATGCCAAAACAAGGAACACAGACCCCTCATTCAGATGGGAACAAAGCCTAGAAGAGACCGAGATTGTTGTGTGTGAACCTCTACTAGTTTTCACGCTAGTTGTGGTCAGCAGAGAGAACAGAGTGCCACATATCACGGACCTTACATACCTGCCTACTCTGTGTGTGTGTAAAGGTGTGATCTCGTAGTGTAACTGGTTAACATACCGTTAGGAACACAAGCTCTGAAGGCTTAACTTAAGTGGCAGAGACACGATACTGTCGTAAAGTGAAATTAGTTTGAACCCCATAAACTATTGAGACAAAACATCGACCACTAAGTAATAGATAGTTGGACCACGCTACGACGTAAATAATCAATTACGTGATTAGGTCAAATGATCAGACACAAAGATCAAAGACACACATTGCAGCAAACTGTACACTTGTGGACATTTTTTCTTAATTTTCCTGCACACAGCGCGGCCTCTATAGCCAAGCTGATAGTCAAATTAACAACTGTCGAAGCAAGCCTCCTTTCAATCTTATCGGCAACTTCCGTTTCATGTTCGATAACATTATCCTCTAGGCTACCGTTTGATGCTTTCTTTTAATAATATATCACATTTATTGTGTATTCACACGTACAATAAAACATGAAATCTATGTCAATTAGTTCTTCTTATGTCTACATGACCGATACATCTGCTGTCCTTTTCTTTCCTATAGACAAGTCGATCGGCTGCTCGTCCCATTTTATCTCCTTCATACTTCTGTTCTGGTACACAATACCGTACAGTGGTACTTTGGTCTGCAGGTTCGACGTATCGAAAGCAACGTATTGGGAATGGCGTGAGTGCAACCTGTGACAAAGAACAGTATGGATGTACGTGTATATTGTGCAATTAGTATTAGTAACACACGCAAGTGGAGCTATGCTCACTCGTAACACACGCCAGTGGACCTACGGTCACTCGTAACACACGCCAGTGGACCTACGATCACTCGTAACACACGCAAGTGGAGCTATGCCCACTCGTAACACACGCAAGTGGAGCTATGCCCACTCGTAACATACGCCAGTGGACCTACGCTCACTGGTAACACACGCAAGTGGAGCTACGCTCACTGGTAACACACGCAAGTGGAGCTACGCTCATGCGTAGCATAGTTTTACTGTTTTATTGTGGAATTCTATACATCCATGGGTCTTATAATTTATACCTTCAGCTTATATAATTCTCAAGTTTTAAAAAAATATATCTTCATTCTGCTGAAACTGTGTAATTTACACAGTTGGTTTTGCAATGAGCAATTAACTGCAGGTCAGAATTATATTATTAAGTTTTCACTTGTATCCACTCTCTAGTATAATAATAACAAAGTATATATACCTATACTTCTTGCAGGCGTCGGCCTTGTGGCGCTCCAGATAGCGGTGCTGGCTGAACGCCTTGCCGCACTCGCTGCAGCGCCACTGCCACGAGTGGTGTCCGCGCGTGCGCTGGTGGGCGCGCAAGTTAGACCTGTGCAGGCGTTATATGTTAGAGGTAGTGTCCGAATCGGGCCAACATGGCCGAGGAGATGCCTCTCGCTCGCATACTACCGCCATGATGTGACTGTGTTTTGAGTTTCTGGTAGATAACTTGAGGGGGCAAGGAAAGACAAGCAACATATCTGTATGAAATCATACGGATCTCTATGGGCGTCGGTAGCTATCAAAAGGCGAATGGCAGCATCAAAAAATATCAGCTGTTCTCGACTTTGTTGTAATCAGAGTTTGTGCATTTCTCAACACACCATTGGTCCTCTCTCTCTCTCATTTTCTAAACGTCTCTTACCGATCAGCGAAGGTCCGTCCGCATAGGGGATGCGGGCAGGGGAAGGGACGTTCGCCGGTGTGCAGGCGCAGATGCCCCTTCAACACCCAGGGCCGGTCGAAGCCCTTCCCGCAGTATGAGCACACGTGGCCGGGCCGCAAACGACGCTCATAATCTGGAACTTACGAATTTGTATTATATACATACCTTCGAATACCTAATATGAGTGCGACAGATATGTATGTTTGTTATTATTTCAAGAAAAATCTATTGAACGTATTTGGATTAAAATTTGCACCGATTTAGATTTGAATCTGGTACAATATAATTTTACTTTTTATTCCAGAACAATTAATTATTTCTTTGAAATATATATAAATTTTATGCGGCCACACCTGCGGGGCTTAACTAGTATAAAGGTGCAGATGAGCAGTTAAAAACTTTTGATGACTACCGGCGCCCATCAAACGTCTAGCCTACAATGCATGTTTCATCATCCACTTCTTCCTGTCCACACATCGTTAAATATACTTTAAGAGTATCGACTAGTAAGTTCCTATACAAGCGTACCTTTTTCTGGCCCAGGAGCTTGAACAACCTTCTTAAAGTCAACATTTTCAATATTTTCACTATCAAATGATTCTTTGCAGAAAAGAAGTTCGGTATTCAGATCATCAGAGTTGGTTTTGACAAGACTTTTCAATTTCTCTGCAATTTTGTCGATTTCTGAACCTTTTTGCGTGGACTTCAACGTCTCCCTCTTTTTGATCTCTTCTATGATCGGAGCTAAGGGCTCGCTTTTCTTTGATTCTTCGAGAGATCGCGATTGGATTTCATCGATGCGGTTCCTTTTATTCTTCTTTCGTCCTGTAGCCGGAGGATTCCGGCGAGTCCTCACGACGTGGGACCGCAAATTGTAATTGGACTTATCGCATATTTTTTTCGGTCCAATTTTTTTTATAGTCACTGGAGAGAGCAATGGTCGTTCGCTTTCAGATGCGTAATCATAGTTTTCTACGTCCACAAAGTTCTGAACAAACTGGCTCTTTTTCAGAAGTTGTAGGTAGAAACGCGTGGAAATTGGAACTTTGTCGTGGTATACAGTTTCGTTATCTTTTAAGAGGTTCTTTTGTCTTTTTAACGGCTTCGATCGAGATTTTGTTTCGTCTGGAAAATATTTCTTTATTACCTCATCAACTCAAACCTCAGCGGTCATGATGGTATTACCTATCAAAGGGTTCATCTCTTTCTACCTGCGGGAAAAGAGAGAGTGGCGTCTGTCCCCTCTCTAAATAAATAAAAAAAAACAAAGTTGTTCATAGTTCGTAACACTGTTTGCATTTTCTCAAGTAAAAGTCACAAGTAATTTAGTGTATCCGAATAAATACAAAAAGAACTATCTCTCCAGATTATAGGAAAAAAATTTTCACATGTTCGTATAAGAAACTTATTTCAAGGTCGTAAAGCGAAAAAAAAGAGATGTATCTTCCTTGATTTGTGACATATTTATATATTGTCGTGTAGCAGGAGATCGGTCATCTTGGCGTTCTTAGAGAAGCCTA
>JAFELO010001485.1:43902-70635 GCA_017140195.1 Eumaeus atala
TTGTTACTGTAATGCATGAGTTAGGCAAGTGGCGGATCGTATTGGGAATTTGGAACCCTAAAAACCAACGGATAATGGTTGAATATATTTACTGATGGATTTCTAATAAAAGGTTGACAAGAAGACAAACATCGGTTTTCCTATTGGGTCTAACTCTACGCGGGCATGTCAACTTTTAAAGTAATAAAATTGTGAGTAAGCGGCCATATCGTAAATAGCGAAAAGCTTTTATAAAGGGCATCTGAGCACTTCGCGCTAATGAATAGTGCAGGCCACACGTGGCAGCCACCGCAGCCGGGATATGACGCGTGGCTCTCAATTTAATTGCGGCTTAATGTTTTATTCTGGGGCTGTTTATACAAATAATTAAGTAAGAGGTAGTGCCATGCTGCATTGCAGCCAATTGAGCCTGGAGATGTACCTGTCACTCACATGATACCGCCGAAGAGTGATACTCTGGTGTCGCGTTTCGTGCGGTTTATGTGTAGCCGGTGGCCCATTGAAGAGGAGGACGAGGGAGGGAGACACATCTGCATGATTTAATTATGCGGATGTCTATGAGTGTCGGTAGTAGCCAGATGTTCAACAAAGTTCCTTAAAAGTACTTCACAATAATGAATTATGAATAATTCAGCAAATATTCAGCAAAAAATAAGTATAACGTACTGTACAATTTGGTATCAATTACGTGTTCTAAGGATATGTGACTACACCTACGGAGGAATATTAAACATTTGCATATGCGTAGAAATGTATGTTTAAATCAAAGTTTTACCTGCATTATATGTTAAACAACAATGCTGCATTCGCACAGAGCTTAGATAACACCTAGGCATTATAAAGGTAATGAACAAATCGCATGAAACACAAAAATAAAACTTATAGTTTAAAATTCAAGTAACGCAACTACCATTATACCTAATGCCACTTGTTGAGTTTCGACAGATTGAAAAAATCGAATTGACTGTTTTATTTTTATTTTCCATTTTTAAATATTGACATTTTAACTGCCAGGTAGGTAAGTGCATAGATAAGCTGTAGCGTAATTTTAAATAAATAATTATTTGTCTTTTATTTTTCTCAATAAATTGATAATAAAAATATCGTCACAAGAAGGTATGAATATGTTATGTAGTTCTATATTTGTTTTTTTCTATAAACCAATGTACAATGTAATAAATTCAATTACATTGTTGTTTGCACCTCCTTGAATTTTTTCGACCTAGTTCCGTGAATCAATAAGAGATGACGCGAGTGGAGTATTGCTTTTACACATCTCTTTTGTGACGTCACCACCATCATCATCATCGTTGCCTTTTTTAATGCGGAGAAACGCGTCCATGCGCCTTCAACGGCCCTGAGTGGGGTCTAGTGGTGTGAGGGACTCGCGGCAGATTATAGACGGAATACCCACAAAAACAACCGTCAGTGCCGTCAGTGCCGCCTTTGATGACGCTCCCCGGAACAGCAAATCATCAGAGCACTTCGACAACTAGTCTCTCCGAAGCCTCCTCCACTGAAGGGTTACCCCACACCACAGGACTACCCCGCCAACTTTGGGAATGTGCGATGGAATGAGATACCCATCCGCGCCCTCTTGCCCCGTACGCTAATGCGCTTGTCCTGTTGCTCTTTTATGTCACTCTTCTTTTAGGAGGGGTACAAAGAGCGTCTCCTCTTCCAGCTGCTTAGAACACTCCTCTAATAAGAGCGGTACAAAGAGTAGCGCACTCGGTTCAATTGACTTCGCCTGAACCCACCCCAGTCTACTGAGCCCCACCGCCACGTCAAGGCTTGAACCAAGGCGGGGGAATCTATGAGATGCCTCTCTCAATCAACGTGAAGATGGTATATTCCGTGCGTCCAACCCGTACCGGCTACACTTAACAAATATACGATAAAAGCCAAGTAACCAGTAACCGGTCTCTCTCACTACTGTATCGGGTCTGTTCAACTGGACGAAGACTCTCTTTCAATTGTTGATATATTTCGTTTGAAGCTGCGGTAGAGTAGGAGGTAAATGTATGTGGATGAACCAGTAAGGCGTGTCACGATGCTGTAACATCGTGAATAAGAGCTAGGAAATTCATAGTCTTTCTTTTATGAGGATTTCTATTTCCAACCTAACTTAACAAATGACATCAAAAAGTTTGGTAATATCATCGTTTCTTGAGTCTCGTTTTCCCGACGCGTAATATTTCCGCATATTTGACACGAGGCCGCGTAATAAAGGTTCTCTCGTGAGGGTGAGCTTCCCTCCGTAGATGACGCGCGCGCGGAAACTGTCATGTGCGGGAGGGCGGGGGGCAGGGCTACTCGCGCATTGATTATTCGTCGCGTGTCGTGCGAGCGGAGCGGACGTGTGCCCGCGAGCAGCTGCGTGCGGACGATCTGTGGACGTCAATGCCTGTGTGATGTGTTGGACGTGTGCGGCAGTGCCCTGAGTCCGCGGCCGCCATGGGCAACTCCTGCAGCTCCGGACAGGCCCACAAGGACAAGGACAACGTGTCGCAGTACTCGGAGGAGTAAGTATCTTTTGTGGACCGTCTCCAAGGTCGATATGCGTCTGATGAATATTCATCATTAATATATATGTAGTGTTTACATTCAGTGTCGGACAGGACAAGCACACTGGTGACAGTAAATCAATAATCGATAGCTACGCCGCCTACAGGGTTTAGGGGATTATAAATATATACATATAATATGCTAATATACTAATACGCTAACCAGGACTCTAAGAGCAACTTGTGGATCCGGGATGAACACTACAAACTTTTGTCAAGTCCCAATTTTTATAAAATTATGCAAGTATTAGAAGGATGTTGGTGTGCGGTGGTAATTTGGTCTTTTTAGTTTAGAGGTTAGGCTCTATTGAATTGCCTCTGGTATCTGAAAGATAAGAGTAGTTTGGAAGTTTCCTTCATGTGGTTGAACAACATTAGCAGTTCCATTTAATATTTTCTTACATAATAGTATGCGGAAAACAGGCAGCCTGTGATCTTTATGGACGAGCTGGTAACTCAAATGAAGTGTTGAGCATGCTTCACTTTCTTATTGTATAATCCTGTTCCTATATTTGCATCCGCAAATGAGCAATCGGAGCCTTTTCCAACGATTAAGGACAATCAACATCCACATCATTACTATGCCGATGCCTTGCCCTCCTTTTTCCCCCCTTTCCGGTAAAATTGACATTCATAGAATCCGCTTATATTCCGACATACGGACCGGAAGTACTGATGATGATGATGGTGAATATGGCACGACATTGAAACTTTGTTAAGAAAGTCTCGTAAAAGGTAGTGTCATGCTGCATCGCAGTCGGAGAGTTTTTGCATTTTCGGTGGCTCGTTGGAGGTGTGGAATAAAAGAGGGCAACAAGTTTGCATTAGTTTTATGATTATGTCTTCAAAAAGGCTCCAACTTCACGTTCATCCATATAAAAAGCCACAAATATTGTTCTACAAGTCTCGTTGACTTATAGCAAATTGATATGTAGAGTCACTCTCGCTGTCCATAGTTCCGTTTCTTTCCATCTATGTTAATTGAGACATATCGCACGTGGCCCTTGAGCTATGGGATGGGGGTGAACCATAGTTCATATAGAAGCTAGAACATAGAAGCAAGAACACATAGAGGCAAGAACACATAATAATGATAATAATAAGACACTTTATTTTACACCAAGTGTTTTATAATAACTTATTCTAGAACTTAGAACTATGCACAGGCACAAAAAGACGGTCTTACCGCTACAAGCAACCTTCAACCTTCTTACCGCTTCAACCGCCACAACCAGTATTTAAAAGGAGACAGAATATAAAGAGAAGTAGTTTGGACAAACATTGTTTAGAAAAAATATATTAACACTACCTCAGTGCATGATCATAATATATACCTATAAATAAATACCTATAATTCATATATATATATATACAACAACATCCTACCGGGTTCCACAAACGGATAGCTGACACTGTAGAGGAGTTCGCAAAGAAAGAAATTTTATGTACTGGAAATGAAAGAATTAGTTTATTCGAAGAACGTTAGTTGAGGGAAATGGGAACTGACCTTTCCTTAAATACCAGGATCCATGCATACCCATGCGTTAGCCTGCTTCATTTTCTCTCAGTCAGGATGTCTCTCATCACCAACTGCCCATCAATTGTGATATACTGCACGAGAGATGATGGCTATACAAGATACCATCACTTAAAATGTCGCACAATTCTGCGCAGATGGAGCTTTTATTATGACAGATTATACAATCCTATCTTATAATTATTTTATCTTTTTTTTTCTATCTTTATGTGCCGCTAAAGTCGATACACTTTAAGTCCTCACATTTAGAAAGAGGTAATTCGTATGCGTATATGTATCGCAGCGAATTGGGTGGCCGCGATGGGGACTCGCTTAACATATGCATAGAATATGTACTCATCAAAAGGCGCCGACTGCTCGTCTGCCCCCTAGTGTAGGGGATAGCCACACATATGTTTATGTAGAGTCTTCAGTTGAACTTCTCATACCTAGCTAGCGCTAGGTGGAGCGGCGCATTCCTATTTTACTTAGTGACAGTCAAAGTAATAAATTGGAGCCATCAAGCAAGAATCTCATTAAAGGTCCATACACCAGCCAGAATCGAGTCGGAATCGCCTATGAAGGGTTCCGTATAAGCAAACCAAAATAATCGCATATCTCTTAAACTAACAAATCGATTTTGTACAAATCCATTTTCGTTTCAAGTTTTTATTGAATTCTATATTTAAATTTTTTTCCGTATATTGCCTCGCTGTGGTTCAAGAGTTAGCGTGGCCAAACTTTTTACCACTTTAGAAGTGTCACGAAATAATAGCACATTCAGGAATTTTGGTAATACACCCATAGCGTTCGGAAAGATCTATTTCACTATGATATCCCACATTACTCACTATGTTCATGAAGAAAATGAAACTCTCAGTTACATGTACGGAGTTCTACCCTAAATAATTTTATATTTCAAAATCATACCATACAATTTCTTGAGGTTGTAAAATACACCTTTCTTTCAAATTTCAAACATACAGTACATGGGTACTGTCTCTCCGAGTATAATGACTGTGTCAGACGGACATGAGGAAATTATAAGGGTTTCCTTTACTGCCATTTAGCTACGGAGCCCTAGCAAAAAAATACGAATTCGGGGACAAAAGCTAACATCTACTTGGAGAACTAGAGTATACGTGACCCAGAGCAAGTGTGGAGGTGATCGGCATAATAATTATTCGAACTTTAATGGCGTCGGTGGTCATAAAAGGCTCCGACTACTCGTTTGTCCCCCTATAACATAAAAAAATATTGCATAAAGTAAACGAGTGTGCGTGTGTATTAAATAAATAACATTCGTGCATATACGAGCACCGCTGATGAGTTGACGACGTCACGTGGGGAATAATGAATGAGTAATGCGAGCGCGCGGTTGGCGTGTGCGGATTTTATTATATTTTATGGCTTATTGTTTTTAATTTGACAAGTCTTTATAGCGAGGCAAAGGAGTCGAGGGTGGTACAGACACTTGTAAACAACCTCACAATCAAGAGCAGTCGGGTCTGTTAGTGTGTAGTTTGTACATGAGTGCTGTCTTTTTACCGCTCTATGCTGTCGGAAGTGTCCGATAGGAGTCGGGATATGATCGATAGGAGGACAGACCCCTTCCTTTTCCATAGATGGGAAGGATTTTGTTTATAGAAGAGATGGCAAATGAACAATCAGAGCCCTACAATAAAACTTTTACGGATTTTATCGCGGTTTATTTAATTATTTATGTAGCCTGTCATTTCAGAAGCTTTACAGCAACCATGGTCACGTGTGGATTGAGATTACAGATGTCCTGATCTACCAAGTTTTTGAAAGTACCCGAAGGATTATAATTTTAGTTGTTCTGATTAACGCAAACGGTACTTATTATATCTTGCTGTCTTGAGATGTTGTTTACTTTTTGATTTGATTATATTCACCACTGGTACCCAAGCAGAGGGAAGAACCCAGCCATCTTCTCTATTGAAATTTGGATGTTTTTTTTTAAATTTCGATAGCCTTACGGATTATCCTTGGAAGGAATCGGTGTTCCCTAGTGAGGATTTGTTTTTTATCAAATTTAATGTAATGGCGGGGGCCAACTTCAGCATGCTCACAGACCGCAGATTTTGTATCACATCGGTGTTACATAACGGCTACATGTTCTTTAACGCGAGTTTTTATAGATCTTTTAGTTTGCCCTATATAGGAGAGTCCACAGTCACAATCAAGCTTGATTGACTTTTGCGAATAACTTGTAAATATGACCAAGAAGTGAAATTGGTCTGTAATTTTGAAAAGTGATTTGTCACCCTTCTTAAAAAACAGAACAACGTCACTTCCAAGCCCTGCCTTGGGAGGTACGCCCCGCTGAAGGACAAAATTAAAAATCTTTATTAGCTCTCGTAACACAGGTTCTCCTCCTTTTTTTGTGTTAACGCGTGGAAACGCATTTACGCGCCTTCACCGGCCCTTTTTTTCGACCCTCTATTCTGCTCAATCGCTTCGGTCACCCGTTGTGTATTTGAGCAGTGAAGGTCGAGGCGTATTAGTTTGCGGATTTGCTTCGAAAGAAGCTTAACATCGGCAGACGTAACGTCTTCGTGTGCTCTGCGTTCCCTCATGAGTCCAAGCGTTAATATGTCCAAGGGCCTAATTCTGCTGTTGTCGTCCGTTAAAGGCAAGCGCTCGTAATTGCCACGCTGAGCAGGCGGATTGGCAATCGCAGATTAGGTTTCGGACTGGCGCCACTGCTGCCTGTCGCCGATCCGATTGATGGTACCGCCATCACTACCATACAGCGCGAGCGCCGTCCGGTGCTCCCTTCTATTTCACTGTCACTATGTAGCAGACGGGACACCAAACAACCAGGTCGCTGAAGCCTCCTAGATCCTAGGAGGCCATTTTTTGACGACTTTTACGTCACCCTGGGCTTGGACTGTGGGTGGGGCTTCTTAGGCCGCCCCCACAGTACCTATACTATAGTTTTATTGCAATAAATTTAATTTATTCATTTTTCGAATTTGAGGGAAAAATTTACGATATAATATTTCGATTCAAGTAAGTATATTTATTAGTTTCAATATCATACTTAGTACTTACCTTCACTATTACAGTTTGAGATTGGTCATTAGATATGGTTATCATGAAACCTGTTTACTATGCATAGTAAGGCTCCTTTTTATTTATTTTTTACGTAAGGAACATGTTTTGTACACCGTTCAATCGGACCTAAACTAACCGGGGGGTTGTTTCGCACTATACAGAGTGTGACGCCGGCGACTAAAAACAACTACGAGACCGCAGTGATGGAGGTATCCTAGATCAACAATAGGACCCATAAAGAATAGGGTCCTACATCAATATCCGTGCTGTGTCTTGATATCGCTTACTAAAAATTTTGTTTGCCTAAACTGCCCTCTTATAAAAGAAGTCGGGATTGAGAGATCCAATACGCCCAAGGTCCTATTTCAAAAAGTCTATCTATCTATTTTAAGCTACATCATATAATTACGCACAACGTAACTAATGTAGTCTCTACATCTTTCTTAGATATCTAAAAAAAAAATCTTACTAAGAAACTTCCTACATTGAGCTATGCAGTATCAATACATGTTTACGCCAGCTCCCTAACGGATTACGAAGACCATCCTTGAATACCTGCCTTGCCTCCTCCACATCCATCACTCGCTTCATACAAACACGCCGCTTGCGAACACTCTTGGCGCCTACCTTCGGAGAGTAACCGATCGATTTGATCGTCGTATCTTACCCTTTACCTACATCTTTCCACGTTCGCATTGTATATCTGTTTTTATTGTATTATTGAGCTGTGCATTTTAATATAATATTTCGTGACACCGTTACGAGTCGCGATTATCCCCAATGATTCCATTATACACCAACACTGCCAGGTATCTCTTTTTTAGCGGGATGTCCTGATTTTATTTTTAAAATTAAAATCACACGCCCACTTTGCTCGCACAAATTCTGGCAACAAGCTATCTATTTTCATTGAGCTAGCTAAACGAAAGGTGCGTTATTGCTGTATGTGTATGTGGAATATGTATGGGACAAAGGGAGTTTCATTGTTCTCCTTGGGTCTCAATTCTTCAAAAATGCGACTAATCTGGAAATATGTATCTAAAAATATCATTTTTAAAAAAGTATTTTTAGCTTGTTGTTGTGAGTATTATCTATATAAATATTGTACTGTTAGCCCCCCCGAGTACTGTATTGAAATTTTTGTACATAATGTACTTTAAGAAACTTTACCCCAGCGTAAATGATATGAAACTTACGCTCAGTGTTAGTCGTTTCACTATCTGCTAGAGGCGCTGACATATCTCCATACATTTTGATAGACCAAACGCAAACGCGTTAGTAAAGTAAATAGTTGCAAAACCCACACTTAACTGCGTTGGGTGCTGCAAAGACTAGTATGTCCTCCGAGAGGAGGCCGTCGAGAGTCACTCTGCGAGGGTATTTCCGAAGACACCTACTTTCATGGTCTGGTTGGATATTTCTGTGTCATTTGCTTTATCGTTGTGGCAATCTTCCGCTTGGTACTGCATCATTATAACGCTTGTGAGCTGCATAAATGGTGGTACCAACATTTGTAGAAGTATGGAACCGAAGCTGTTTGTTAGGACAAATATTCTTAAAAGTATATTTTATAAGTTTGCCGCCATCATTGCAAAAAGGATTTGGTACTTCACTTGGATCTAAAATCTAAGTGTTTATGTATAGTAAAAGATTGTACTTAGGTGCTATATTTAATTTAATTACGATTGACCAAATAACCTAACACATGGAGGAGTGGTGATAAACAGACAACGAAGAAAAGAATCTCATTGTTACCTGCCATTTGCTACTTTTAACATTTTCAATAAAATTTTCGGATTCCACATCGATTCGCGGATATGCTTCACACGAAACGATATCATTGGTACACGCGTAGCTTTACTGGAATATCTTACCCGCGTAGCCATCGCTGAGTACGCGACGCACTATGTTCACGAAAGCTTGCCACATTTCAGCTACAATCAATCCGAGCTCCACCGAACACAGCGTGAGCAGTGCAGTTGGTTTCGGCAATATCAATTGTATAAAATTTTAAAAAACGGCACGCTTAATTTCGCAAGCCTTTCTAGATAAGAAGGGCACTAAAGACCCGAGGAGGCGGCGATTTTGCGCACGACGATAATGGGCTTTACATTGTTAATTGCCATTACATTGTCCCAAAGTTGGCGGGTTTGTCCTACTGGGACTGACTAGCCGTCGAGATGCCCTGAAGATTTGTGGTTCCGGGACAACTCACTAGGTGATTTTAGTGGGCATTCGGCACAATAATGTCAGCCTCACACACCACTGCACCCTCTCAGGGCACATTTAATTTTCTAGTGTCAGCAAATTGAAGATATTTCTTTGATGTATATCAACATAACGCATCTACCTACCGTAGACAGAATATACGCACAATGTAATACGGCTATAGTACAACATTAATCCGCAACATTATTGCAACAGGAGGACGGCGGACAAAGTAAATTGACAATATTACATTACAGTATAAATTGAGCGTGTCACAATCAATCTTACCCGGACCGTCCTTGATTTGCATAAGTGTCACGCGCATGCGTCATAACACATACTGTCAAATTAGCAAATCGGGTTGCCATTCAACCAAGTAGATGGAAGAGTTCTATTCTAGCTACTTAATATAAAATGTATATCTATAGTAACATTGTTAAGAGGCAATGCGTCTAAGTTTGTTTATTTTTTTAGTTGGTAATCTTCGGAAATCCTGATTGGACCAGGAAAATTAAGAACTAACGGAAACCTAGACGATTTGGGAGTGACATTAGCTATATTTTATACCCAGGTGTGCTATTTTTGGGGTCGCGTAACCAAATGGTAGAAAATTGAACTTTTTATAATTCCGTCATGTCCGTCTGTCCTCCATGTGTCACTTTGATGTGATATTTAAAGTCTGGAAGGTGTATTTTATGAACCGCTATAGAATGGTTTACTATGATTATGAAAACTAAAATTACTAAGCGTAGCACTCCATACATGTAATTGGGGTATATTTTTTTAAAGAGACCATGACCGTGTGAACAAGTATTTTCAATGAAATGAATTGAAAATATTTTTTAAGTAAGTAAGTATCTAAATATTTTGTGAGATGTTCGCTTCTAAAGTGATAAAAAGTGTGTTGTCGCTTCGCGCAGGTGATCTTGGGCATCATGCACTCCAGAAGTGGCCATTGCTCATTTGTTCCCCAATTCTATAAAAAACAAGAGTAAAGGTATCTGATTTTATATAATCACTGAAGTTCGTTCAGGTCATATTATAATTTTTTAAAGCAAACAATTTTCCCAAACCCACTTGTTATTTAATTGTTAATAAACTTCTTACGCGTCGATAAACAATTTAACATATAACTATGACGGACAAAGATATTTATAAATTAAGTTGCTGACAGCTCACTTTTCGCGCCAAATGCCATATACAACACCGCACTCGACTGTGTAATGTTTGCCAACATATCCTCCTGGTGAAAATATTGAAGAAAATTACCAACAAACATCTCAACAAATGAACGTACATTGTATTCAATTACAACCTCGTAGATCAGCTATAAATATATTTAAAAGTGATGTCACGTGAATTAAATCATTTTCATATTCAGTTAGGGACTTAAGCTTTATCAATTGTTCTGGTTCCATGATTAAGTAACTGGCTGGCTTGTTTATGGTAGCACAATAAAAGTAAATTAATTTATTAGAGGCAGTGCAAATTCACATTGGACAGCCAGGATCAGGGATTCTCTAGTATTGTCTGAGCGACAAGCGGTGACGTAACAGATATACTTGCGCCATTGGTGAAAGGCGTGCTCTCAGGGAGCTGTCGATGTCTTATTTCCTGCGCATGTGGTCGTGCGTTTCTTAAGGAGCAAACTCTAATAACAGGTCAATGAATTGTTTTAGATGTTATTGATCGACCACAATACCTGGAGATCAGCTTAACCAGGTCCTCGGCGAGCACCTGGGGTCACTGGAGGGCCTCTAATGTGATACCTTTGTTAAAGTGGAAATACTTTAAAATTTGATACCATAAACATTGGCACGGAGCCAAGCGTCGTCATAACATCGGTTAAGGGCTTTCACACCGACCGCGGCCGCGTTGCAGCGACAGTAAATAATTCGTTTGCAACACAAATGAGATATACATATTTAGATGTGAAAATTTTTATTATGCAATATACACAAATACTAAAAAGTAAGTGTAATTTGCGGTAGCTCAACGGGCTATTGAACTTGCTATGTTGGATGTTTCTCTGTCCGAGATTTCATAAAGAAGTCATAGGGCAGAGAACTGAAGTATCCGATATCACGCGACGAACAGGCTCGCTGAAGTGGCTATGGGCTGGTCACACACTCAGAAGAACAGATGGCAGATGAGCCAACAAGGTTCTGGAGTGGAGGCCGCGTTTAGGAAAACGACGTGTTAGTCGACCGTCCACCAGGTGGGAAGACGATCTCCGTCAGTAGCCGGTCCGGGATGGATGCGAGTAGCAGGAGATCGGTCGTCTTGGCGTTCGTTGGGAGAGGCCTGTGACCAGCAGTTGCGATGATGATGATGAAGTTTTATAATTTTATTGCTTCGACAACTAAATTACACTAAAAACTATTTTTTGTGGTGACGGCTTTTTGTAACTATCGCCTGGAAACTCTTAAACTTACAGAATTATTGGGTGTTCTTAAAATTTTAAGCGTTCATCCTTCCGGCGGTTGGAAAACATTGATGACGTCATAAAGGAATTAGGTGAAACATTTTTCTAGAGTAGTAAATAACATTTGAAATATATTTTAGCTCATATTTCTTTTTAACTTTGGGTATTAGGTAGATTTTATAGGAGCATTCGCTGGGCCAGTGTTGGTAACTCGCAAATTTTAGTTTGGGTACTGTTGTCACATAGGTGCTTTCGCTCAGCCAGTACTGATAGCTCGCACCTACTGGTATAGGTACTGTTGTTACATTGGAGCTTTAGCTCAACCAGTGATGATAGCTCACAACATTTGGCATGGGTGCTGTTATTACATAGGAGCTTTGGCTCAGAAAGTGTTGATAGCTCGCAACTTTTGGTATGGGTACTGTTGTTACATCGCTGACCCCGTTTCAGCTCAGGTTACACAAGGACACAACTCTTAAGCATATACCTTCTATACTTATCTGTCAACTCCACAATGCCCTCATCCTTGTCCATCGTATCTGTTTTTGTCGGAACCATGCTACAAACATTTTGCTAATCAAGGTCGCCACAAGCCGCACAAATCGTGGCAGCATAGTTGTCACGTTATGGCGGGATCATGAGAGGCACCTCCCGGTGGTGTGATCCCAATGCGTCTGTACCACTCTATAAAGCTACCTCTTACAAAATTTTACTTTATTGCATACTGACACAGTCCCTACGGTACCCGAATTTGTTTTAAAGAACGTCAAAATGTATTATAACATCATCAGTTACTCGTGGCACCCTACGGTTTCTCCGCTTTTCGTTGCCACTGCGTGTTATATAGCTTGTAACCTTCCTCGGTAAATTGGCTATATAAAAACGAAAGAATTTTGCAAACCGTACCTGAGGTTAACGACTTCGGCCGAACAAACTGTTTACTTTTATAATATTAGTTATGTAGAGTGTAGATAGGTGATCGCAAATTGCAAATGTCTCTGTACCTTGCGGTTCTAGTTCTAGAATGTACATCGACGAAACTTTTTAAGTGTTATAAAATGTTTAATTATCATTATCATTATTGAATTGTATTTGGCGTTTACACCCCCGTGGTATTCCAGCCTAAAGCGGCGTTGGTCCTGCGCGGTGCGCGTGAGTCCCTCGGTCCCGTAGCACTGCTGTCTTATCGGATTAAGAGAGAGGGAGTAGAGAGCGCACTTGTGTCTGAGCACACACTTGCACATTTGTCTAGTCTGTATAGTGGTGACCCGTGAACGCCGTAGCCAATATTCATTCAGGAACTATTATACACGAATTAGAATAAATTTTAATTTCATACAAACTTTTATCCCCCGTTTTTTTTTTGTAAAAAAGTAGCAAATTTTTTAATTCAGGTATAAAAATGCATACCAAATTCCATCAAAGGTTTCTCTCTATGTTTTTCATCAAGGGTCTGTCTAGGTTTAGTCGTAAAACCGGACCGACAGACTGAAATATATTTTATAATATAAAGTATGGATAATGGAATGTACGCGCAGTCGATGCTCTCTGGTGTTTACGCGCGCATAAACATCCGCATACACACCGCACGAAACGTGATAGAGGCACCTCTCCGGTCGTGATAATTATCAGATTGGATATTATTGATTATGGTGATGATAATGACCGCTGTTCATCTTACAGTGACAAAACGATGGCAAACGTTAAATACTGTTAAAAATTATTTAGATAAAATTCTTTTTAGGGAATCTTTTGGTACGTACCGTCCGGGGTGTGTCAATTAGGCGGGTAAAAGGAGTGAGGTCGAGGGGGTACGGGGTGGGATGACGTCACGCCTGCGTCACGCCTCGGAACTAGGTCACGGCGCGAGTACCCAAGGACAAAATATTAAAGCCACTTGTACGTTACCCACAATCACCCGTACAGTTATGCTTCCCTGGTACTCGTTATAATGATTGTAGATCGATGGACGCGAGTGTGGTGCTGAGTTGGCGAAGAAGACATAACACTATGAGGGACTGACCAGGTGCTTTCAGTGGTTATTGGGATCATAATAGTAAAAGGTAGTGCTGCATAGGAGGAGGTAGTGCCATGCATGGGGCACTACACTACATCGCCCTATACAACGGAATTGGGCCGGCACGACCGGGGAGGTTCCTCTCGCTCACTTGATACCGGTTTAATGTGACACTTACGGCGTCGTGTTTCGTGCGCAGCCGTTTTGTGAGTAGCCGGTGGCCCATTGGGGGGAGGTGAAAAGCTCCGATTTCGTTTGTCCCCGTATAGTATAAAAAAAGTCATGAGTCTAACACCCCCATCAGATTACCCCCGGGCCGGTGGCAGGGCGCCGCGTGTTCCTCCGCGAAACACAAACGTAGTTGTTATATATGGTCACTGTTACGCCAGTTTCCAATCACGTACGGCTGCAGTCTAAAGCCTACTAATATTCAAAATGAGGAAGTTTCGTAATGTTTTTTTTTTTCTTTCAAAACAAGTCCAAATTTGGCACAGATAGATATGTAAATCTACACATGAGCTAAATTTGGACTCTGGATCTGGAATAACACAAAATTATTATTTTTTTAAATGTAAAACCGTGAGCCACATTCAGTACTAACATCACCCCTCGGTTTCACCCGTGTAACTCCGGTACTATTAATAAGTCATAGCGTCATAGTGTATAATAAATAGCCTTCCTATTCAACACAAAAAAAAATTCAATCCGGGCCAATAGTTCCAGATATTTGCGTGTCAAACAAACAAATAAACTCGTCAGCTTTATATTATTGGCATAGATATAGTAAATATTATCGTGTCCGTCGTTTGAATATTACTTGCATATAACTTCTTGAATGTAAGGAAAAGACTTTGTTGGTGACAAGTCTGCGCGAAATGACTTAGACAATATAATCTATGGTGGTCGAATTTATCGCTTGAAAGCCCAAAGGCAACGAGTTGTCCCTAAATATATTACGAATAATTTGGCAGCGTTGAAGACTAAAATTCTCCACCACCACACTTTCTGACCGCTGCTACTCTAGTGTATCCAGCGTCGACAGCGACAACTACACGAGACCCTTTCATAAAAATATCCCAGGAGCTCGAAGAACGGATGAAACTGTCTTGGGACCTGCAACGAATTTATTCAAAATACAGTTTAAATAGGAAGTGGATCCAGCTTTCCTCCCTTATCAAAGCAGGGACAGCCGTATTTCCTTGCATCAATCTATACGTGCGTAGGCGCGTCCGCGTGCGCGTGACGTCACCCGTGCGTACGCGCGTCCGCGTGTGCGTGACGTCACGCGTGCGTCACGGCGCGGAACTGGGTCAGTGTTACTTGCGTTTTGTTTCACGCCAGCTGCTCGCCGTTGTGTTAACACGAAAGCTTCAGGTGGGGTTATATTCACGAGCCCGTAGGTTCACTCACGATTATGCGCTTTTGAGTTTTATAAAACACATTAATGATTAAAATTCGAAAACATTATAAGTATATGTGAATATTATAAAGATGATGAGTATGTCTGTTTGGTTGATCGCGCTAATCGAAGAAACTACTGGTACGATAGTAAAATTCTTCGAGCATTAGAGAATAATGAATGTGGAGGAGGCAAGACAGATATAAGGATCGTGATGTATGGCACTCCGTTCTCACACTATTACTGTACTAACAACGCATTAGTTACTGGACTATTTCGATGAGGCGGCTACCCGACGCGTCCGTAGAGAAACTAGACACAGGATAGGCTTCACATGTTCCCTGAGGCATAGAAATGTAATACGGCCGGCTTCATGACTCCGGAGTTATTTACAGTTTGAAAAATAAAGCTTCGCGCAAGGTGATTGGGTTCACCTCGTGCTACCGAGCCCTGTTGCCACTATAAGGCTCAAAACATGGTGGAGATGTTAATGTCCAGCTAATGCTGTGTATATTTGTTTCGATCTCTTCCCGTTACTTGAGCAAACTTAAAACATTGGGGAGGTGCTACACGCATGCTTCCAGTGTAAGAAACTGTTTAAATTATTAAATGAGATTTTATTATAGAGACCCAATTCACTAAAGGTCTTTCCAGCCGCAATAGAGGAATCTCAACTTAAAACTATGCGAATACCTTCTACAGTCTAGACTAAAGCTAATACTAACAAGTTATTATTTAATACTACAATGAATACACACATGCATACAGGCATACATACTAACAAACAAGCCTTAATCTCTCTCGTCGACAAGAACTTTGCCAATTTTTTGTACGATCATCGCCAATTAGAGGAGAGGTTGTGTGGTGTTTGATTGGTTAGTAACGAAATTTTACGGACATTTGCACGCGCGTAGCTATGGCCACAAGGTGAGGTTTCCATTAAGATTTGCGATGTACAATTACTTATATCTTTTTCAATTCAATTTCTTTTATAGATTCAATTGCTCGGTAGGTGCCCAAGTAGTTTTTACGGGCGCAAGAAAGCCTGAACAATGAGCTTTTCTGGACTCTGGACTTATATACCGATGTTAGTTGAGTCGAACTCCGTGTAAAGCCTTACCGAGAGCGAACATCAGAAGATGAGAAGCGAGGTACCAACTGCCAAGGCTCGATGGGTGAGGGTAAAGCTGTCAGTGTATTTAACACAAAGAAGTAAAGGAACATACTGTTTCCGATAGCAAAATTGTCGAATATACAGAATACTTAAAGGATATAAAGCTAAAATTTGCGACGTTTTTAGTTTTCAAACGTTGCTAATAACCTGCTAATAGCCGTTGAAAATGGATTTCAAAATAATATATCTGGGCATCGTCCTATTTTTAAAACGCAATACATTATTGCGACGTTTAGAGCTGTTCTAATTCCATGTCATTGTACCGCGGTCAAGTGACATTTGTTTTCGAAATTTGAATTGTTTTGTTTTTTAATAAATAATTTTCTTTGACGCAGAGTAGACAAATTGGCAGTATTTGCTTTAAAGTGTATTCATTTTAGAATTGTTAACAGTATTGTTTGTGTCTATTTATACTCTAAAGATAACCTATGTAGAAACTCGCCAGTTCGAAACGAAGGTCGCCATAGGTCTTATAATGCAGCTAATTTATCCTCAGCATGATATGATTAATTCATTGATTGAGGGCGGGCAGGTCACGCGGAAACCCAGCGGAGTGTACCTGGCAGCTGGCACCGCATCAAAGTGTTGCATCTAACTAGAATCAGGTGTTAATCGCCCCGCCAACTGCACTCATTATATTTCTATCAATGACAGAGTTAATTGGCCCACATTTGTACTCTCGAGTAGAGTTTTATGAGAGTTCGGGTTCGGTTCGTGTTGTAACTCACACGTGCGTCGGCGGTCAGAAGAATAGCAGAGGTATATATATATATATATATAATATATATATATATATATATATATATATATCGACTCTCTCTCTACTTAATCCTCTATTTGATTTATAGACACATTGTGTACCGTATGTGAGTGGGACGACATTTTCTTTCTTTTTGGGGACAAGAAGTATTTTATGTTACTCTACGATGTACAAAATTTCGGCCAAATCCGTTTAAACGATAAATATATACAAACTTTCGCACTTAAAATAATAATAGAATTTAACATTGCCACCCACAGCTGGGCTTACAGTCAGTATTGTATATGTACCTATAGTATGTGCATTTTAGGTAAGTAAAAGTGTCGCATATCCAATAGTTTATTTTAATCGATTTGCTCAGCATCGGTTCAATTTGCATCACTTAGACGTACAATTAATGCATTTGTAGCCACTTCTCATGTGTTATAAACAATTTTATCTACAACTTTGACATTAATTATATTATAAAGGTATATAATAACAATTGACATTTGATCTGTGTTCTGTTCGTTCAGGTATGCGCTTGCGCCGTCATCAGGAAGCAAAAGGTTATCGCTGTGAGTGTCTGTAGCATTTGTTTTCTCTAAATAACCTTCATGAATTATACAAGTGCTATTACAATAAAACTACTTTTACGGATTTTATCGCGGTTTATTGAATTATTTATGTAGCCCGACGTTTCAGAAGCTTTACAGCTGGTTGCTGTACAGCTGGTTGCTATTTATATACAAAATACTATTTACTAACAAACATTCTTTTACTAAGATAGAAAACAAGACGGTAAGCATTATATAATTTCGTACATAATTGCATGGATTTTGCTCATTACGTACTCATCGTGAAACATTCCATCATCATTTTGATTGTAAAACAAAATTTAAAAAATACCGTGATACCCACTACGCTAATCACTCTTTTATTTACCATTTTACTCTTTTATTATATAGTGGTAGCATGTATAGTCGCGGCACATGATAGTGCCGAATACCCACAAAAACCACCGCGAGTGCCGTTAGTGCCGCCTTTGGTGAGGTGCTCCGCAACTACAAAACATCAGGGCACCTCGACGGCCAGTCAGTCCCCTAAGGGACCAACTCCTCCTCCACAGAAGTGTTGCCTCGCACCACAGGACGCTTTTCTTATAAATAAGAGGGGTACAAAGAACAGACCCCTCGGTTCAATTAGATTCACCTGGGGTCACTCCAGGCCCCACCGCCACGGCAAAGTTTGAACACGTGGTGGGGAAATAACAACACCTATACAATAACCAAACAATACAGGTTTTCTATATTCATCGTGTTTACGCCTTGTTTTCTTAGATTTATAAAAATACCAATAGAGCGTCTCAAAACCGTTCTTATAAAAGATGTACAACTGTCAAATTATGAACTTTGTAAAAACAACTTAAACACATGCGCGTAAGGCTGACATTTCAAAGAATTGTATTATATTAAAGCTTTGCACATCTTTTAAATAGAATCTAAGTACGGATGCTTTACAATGATAATTGAATATGAAGTCGTATATTTTGTATTTTCGTAAATCAGTGCTTTTTTGCTTTGTGTGATTAAGAACATACTTTCTGTTTAGAAAAGTGCCGGGCTGAAGTCGCCTCCGATATGTGACTAGAGTTGAGTAGAACGAACGTTATTTGACGACAGCTGGCTCAGTTGGTAAGAATAAGAAGATGTTGATGGAGAGAAAGAAATTTATAACGTAACGTAAATACTCTATTATAAAAATCTTAAATATATACGATTTGTTAAATATATAAAAATATTAAATAGATTTCCGTTGTCTAGTACGCAAGTCCTTACGGTACTTTTTTTTTTTTTTTTGGTGATGCGGGGAAATGCATTTACGCGCCTTCACCGGCCCTGGGTGGGGTCCAGTGGTGTGTGGGACTCGCGGCACATGATAGTGCCGAATAAACACAAAAACCACCGCGAGTGCCATAAGTGCCGCCCTTGGTGAGGTGCCCCGGAACAACACTCATCAGGGCACCTCAACGGCTAGTCAGCCCCCTAAGGGACCAACTCCACCTCCACAGATGGGGGTTGCCCATCACTACAGGATAACCCCACCGAATTTGGGACAGTGCAATGGGATGAGGTTCCCATCCTCGCCCCTTGCCCCGTGCTCAGAAGCGCCACCTCCTGTCGCTCTTAGGTCCCCTTTTCTTATAAGAGGGGTACCGAGAACGATTCCTCCTCCTAATCTTGAAGCCTCCTCTTGTTATAAGAGGGGTGCAAAGATCCCCCTTCGGTTCAATTGGCTTCGCCTGGGTTCACCCCAGGCTACTAAGCCCCACCGCCACGACAAGGCTTGTACCATGGTGGGGATGTCCTTACGATACTTAGCGCAAGGCTAGGCTAGCGTGGTGTGACAGATGTTATTACTTTTTATTATTATTGTTATTCCATAAACCAATCAGATAATAAGTTCATTGCTCTAAAGTGTGGGAAGACGTAAGCATCCCCCCCCCCATGGTTGAAGCCTTGTGTCGGTGGGGCACAGTAGCCTGGAATGAACCCAGGCAAAGCCAAACGATTAGGCGGTCGAGGTGCCCTGATGGTTTGTTGTTCCGGGGCACCAAACAAAAAGCGGCACTGATGGCACTCGCGGTGGTTTTTGTGGATATTGGGCACTATAATGTGCCGCGAGCCCCACACCCAGGGCCAGTGAAGGCGAAAGAAAGACGTCAGCAACGTCAGCGCTTAAAGCGTTAGGATGATGCTACGCTAAGCCGGCCTTAAATAGTTCCTTATGGAGGAAAATCTAGTAACTAGCTCCACATTGGTAAACCGTAGTAATATTTCGGGTACTATCGCCTTTGTGCTTAGCCCTAGTTGACCACAATTACGTCAATAAGACAGAACTCCCCGCCGTGGTGCAAACCTTGCCGTAGCAGACAAAACACATTCGAGTGCGCACAGCCGTGTTGGGCGTTCGGTAGGTAAGATGGAATGAAAGTTTCTTTATTACTCTAATACTTTACGAGGTATTCGCCTCCAAAGTAGTATAATTGTGCCCCCCTCCCCCCCATATAACTTTTAAACTACTGAGAAGTTGTAAAAAATTGGGCTTATAGAATTTAATAAAAACTACTAACGAAAATTGGTTTGATCAAAGACGATTTTGTATTTTAATATGTGTTTTCTTGTTGTGCTGCTACGGAACCCTTTATAGACTAGACAACATCAGCAAGCGCGTATACGTATTTAGCGCATAAGAGATATGACTGACACATACAAGCACTGCACTGCGGCTGGCCGACTGGCAACGCCAGTCATGCAAACAGGTGGACTTCAGCTGTCCACGATTATAACTTCAAGACCGTCGCCTGACGTGTCGTTTGGTCACCGATGAAGCTGCACCGAACACTTCCGTCAGCACAGACCAGTAAACAGGTATGAACCACGCATCTTCGACATTGCGGAGGTTACTACGCGGCATGTAGTAATCAAAGCTGGCGACGCCAGTTGTCTCATACGCAGTGTGGGGTTTCTTCTCAATCGGATGAAATTGTGCTTAGTATATTTCGGCCTTGTGTCGTGTTTCGTACATAATTTAATTCAATGGTTCAACTTCCTCGTCATCAGCCGGACGATATCCACTTCTGGGCAAGGGCCTCCCCTATAGGTCACGGTTACGGGCACTGACAGCGGCTCCCTCTTAACCAATCATCAGGTTATCGTTTACGTCAGAAGATGACAAACTTAACCAACAACCACTATCTCATGTGGTAGCCCAGGGGTTTTCTTTCTCATGGGAGGTTACAGTTGCGTTATCTTTAAGATATAATTATGCCCTTCAATATACGAAGTTGTATCGGTTCAGAAATACCGAGGTGGGCAGCTAATACCGTGAAAAATCAGTGCGTCAGAGTATACTTCGCTTAAAGCGCACAGTTTTGTAATTTTTTCCACTCTTTCCCACCGCTGCTATTCCTGTCTAGCCAGGATCGACAAACTCTTGATGTGATCTCAGGGAGCCCGAGGTAAAGCTAAAACTGTCTTGGGACCCGCAATGAATTTAATCAGAGGAAAGCAGGAGGAGTGGCAAGTAACAACTTTGGCATTATTCTCAATGCTGTTGTTGCGATAGAAAATGATTGTGTTTACTAGTTGGTGCGATGTGCGTCTCCACGGGAGTATTGTGCTGTCCGCCGTGAGCGACGCTTGCCAAAGCGATTCGTCATACCATCCAACGTTAGTTATGTAAATGTGTTACGTCACAGCCTTGTGTCAAACAATGTGGAGCAGCCAAGACGTGAATGACTATTGCAATATGTAGTAAATTAATTAATCCGACAAATCTCCAGGAGAATTCAATCACGGTTTAAACCACGCAATAGAGCATTGGACTTTTACTTTTCGAGAATTATCTTTGTAAATCGGGTAGCCTGATGGCAAACCAAATGCTCACAACCCGTGAAAAGTTGCTAAATCGCAGAAAATATGTGCCAGCACAACTGGGGAGATACCTCTTGCGTATGTGATTTTCATCATCATTATCATTATGAGTCTTTATCGGCCCACTGCTGGACATAGGCCTCTCTGAAAGAACGCCAAGACGACCGATCTCTTGCTACTCGCATCCATCCCGGACCGGCTACTGCACGGAGATCGTCCTCCCACCTGGTGAGCGGTCGACCAGCACTTCGTTTTCTTAAACGCAGCCTCCACCTTAGAACCATACTGGCCCATCTGCAATCGGTTCTTCTGAGTGTGTGACCAGCACATTGCCACTTGAGCGCGTATTTTCTTTGCGTGATATCGCATACTTTAGTTCTCTGCCTTATGGCTTCGTTACGAATTTTGTCGGACAGAGAAACACCCAACATAGCACGTACAATATACAGCGACAGTACATATACAGCCCATTGTGTTACCGCAAACTTGCGGATCATTCCTAAATTAAGAGGCCATGTTTCGGTCCCGTAGGTCGTAGGTCATCACGGGGAGAACGCATTGGTTGAAGAGTCTGCGGTGTAGGCGACGTTAGAATGTGACGAAGATACCGGAATGCGGCCCAAACCAACTGAATGACTGAATCCTAACTTTGAAAACTGGAAACTCAGATTAAACACACCCAAAACAGAAAGCATACATTCACTCGGAAGCGGACCCCACCCACAAGCTTGTTATTATCAACGGACACCTAATAAAATGGAATAAAAACGTCAAATACTTGGGAGTAGTCTTGGCCTGTACAATTATTTTATTAGCAACACCGATCCTTCTGTTCCAAAGGTATTAAAGCACTGGATACACTTAGACCTATTCTTAACCGTAAATGGAGCCTAAGCGCTACAATAGGGCTACGTATCTACACGACGTTGGTAAGGCCGTGTCTGATATATGGCGCGCCGGCGTGGTGTAGCATCCCTGACTCTAAATACGAGAAATAGCAACGAAAAACTGCATTCAACACACCATTTAGAACAAATCTTAAAATATTACATCAGAAAATAAAATATCCCCTATTAAAAATCATCACGTAAATTCTTCATACATAACATCTCAAGCACCTTGAACACATTACCACATCGACATACCTACGAGTACAATATTCATCGCTTGCCCCATCACTACTTCCTCCGTAACAGCTGACACTGGCTCGCTTGCCCTCAGTTCTGCACTTAATGTCATCGCAACGAGCTGTGACGATTACTAACTATCGCTGTAGGTATAGCGTGATTCAAATGTATGTGTACGTATTAATATACTATAATTAAACTTAGATATAAATATATTTCGTTAGTTAATACGTATTGTATTACGAAAGTTGCACTAAAACTTCGGAAATTCTTTTGCCGAATTATTAAGGATTTTTATTTCTATGTGATGTTTTATATTGTACAATGTATATAGAGGTGTCCTCAGCCTACGTAATAGTACACTATAGGTAGAATACAATTAGGATAAGATTTTTTTGTATTATAAGAAAAAAAGATTATTATTTAAATAATATATCTATGCTGTCGCGCTTCATGCGTTTTCCGGGTATCCCGTGGCCCATTGGAGGGGAGGAGGAAAAGAGTACAACGCATCTATATGACAACAATTATGCGGATATCTATCGGCGTCGGTAGTCATCACAAAGCTTCAATTTTTTTTTTATAGAACGGGGGTAAAACTAATAATTGGAGTCTTATAATAAATAAAGCTAATAAAGCCTAATCGACTTCCGACGCCCATGAATATCCACATAATTAGTATGCCGATGCGTAGCCCTCCTTCTCGCCCCTCCCCCCAAATAGGCCGCCGGCTCAATTTCTCGTTTGCCCCCCCCCCTTTATGTAAAAAAAAATATGTATGGTTTAGGTGAAATTGTTGAGTCTTTTATTATGTAAAATAAAAAATCTGGTCAAAGGGATATAACTTTTGCTGTCTGAAGATGCGGCGCTGGCAGCCCAGTGTTTCTAAAATATACACTTTAAACTTTGTACTCGTAGTCTCCACCAGCCCAGGCTACTTTCAAAAAAAATTATAGAAACATATTTATCTCTAGAGCTTCTTATTTCATTCTCGCAAAAGTTTCTGAGTGTTCCACTTGATATACGTGGGACTGTGAAAATTTTAACTGTCTACCTGTCACGGTTCACGCCTCCCTGCCTACCTGGTGACACACAGACGAAAATCGGAGTCTTAGTCCTAATAAGGCCTAATAACGTACCTATCCTTACTAAACTCGTTCGTATGCCACCCTAAGCTATTGAGACGTTTGGTGATATTTACGACGCGATAAAAATATAAATAGTTCATATTGTACGGCGGATGTCATGGCTGGACGCGTTCCCGAAAACTCATTTAATGTTCCATGACATGTTAGGATTATTTACACTTACTATATCACCGCATTAATCTATAAACATCTCGTGACAGGGTTCTCCGAGCTAATCTCCGAAGCTACTGGACCGATTTCAATGATATTTCGCACGGATATGTATCTTTGTTTAACTCGAAGTGCAGGATGGGTATTTCATACGATTAATGATTGCGCGAGTTTTATTGCCACAGCTGGTACGGTCATGTGAAACTACTATTACTAATAGTCGTATTTGTAAATGTTTTGAACCACACCTGTTGAGCATGCGCCTCTCCTTACACAAATACTAGCATACTCATAACACGCTTTGTTGGGCGTCGAAAGTGAAATTAATTCAATAAAAAAATGAAATTATTCAATCACAATATAAGCTATGCAACTGCTGAATATTGTAGTTCACTGATAGTTAAAGAATTTTCATGATCAGATCCGAATTACAAAATTAGAAACTTTATCTCTGTATAATATTAGTGCAGAATATTGGTAATCATGTGCATCTGTTTAAAGCCCAATGGAATGTTTTCAGGAGACTTAAATCCAATGAAACTAAACAGTACATAAATATTGACACTCAGTGACTTTAGCAGTGAACCACATGACATAGAACAGACCACGCATGTCTCTGCACGCACTCATTAGCAAAGCGTTTCGTTGACGAAACAGGCTTCGTTATTATGTGCGCGTGCTACATATAATTAGTTATAGGAAATAGAAGGAATCTGAGGAATAATTTTCACTAAAACCTACTTAGTCTGTCCATAAGTACTGTCACAATTATACAATTCAAATATTACAAAATATTACTTTTGAATTTGGAATCTGTCGAGTTAAGAGTGTGGTGATATGGAGAACCGAATCGCTGTGATTGCGTTACACAGAGTAGGTCTAGAGCCACACACAATTTTTTTTATCTCCATACGCTTGTTACGGTTATTGATTGGTACAATGTAACTTCCCCCTTTTCCGTGGAAACTGTCAACGGAGACCGCTTCGAATAAGCTTTATATATTCTTTATAGTTTTATGTTAATGTAAAAAACTAACCTCACGTCGCCTATACCGCCGAGCTTGGAGATAAAAGTCTTCAACCAATGCGTTCTCCCCGTGATGACCTACGGGGCCGAAACATGGCTTCTTAATTTAGGACTGGTCCGTAAGTTTGCGGTAGCTCAACGGGCTATAGAACGTGCTATGGTGGGTGTTTCTCTGTCCGACAGAATTCATAACGAAGTCATAAGCCAGAGAAATAAAGTATCCGATATCACGCGACGAATAAGCGCGCTGAAGTGGCCTGGTCACTCACTCAGGATAAACAGATGGTAGATGGGCCAGTAAGGTTCTGGAGTGGTGGCCGCGTTTAGGAAAACGAAGTGTTAGAAACGATCTCCGGACAGTAGCCGGTCGGGGTTGGATGCGAGTAACACGGGATCCGTCGTCTTGGCGTTCATTGAGAGAGGCCTATGTCCAGCAGTGGACCGATATGGACTGATAATGATGATTATGAATAGACTAGCACACTGTGCCTGATAGAAATAAATGTTATGTACAATAAATGAATAAAACGCCAAGAGCGAGTTGGAATAGGTTATGAAGGGTTCCGCAGTCCGCAGGTATTAACAGCAAACCAAGAAATTCGCATATCTCTTAAACTTCGTCCATGTCACCAATTTTTGGTGGAAGTTTTTTATTACATTCTACAAACATATTTTTTTACAATTCGATCCAGCAAACCAGCAGTCAAGCAGCTACTGCCAAAGGTACCCCATCGACCTGGGGACCCAAGCTCAAGGCAGAGTGGCAATATCGAAATAAAAACAGTACGAGTAGGGACCCTTATGTCCCACTCAATTACGCAACGATTGTCAATAAAGTGAGACAAATATACATATTTGCCTACGTCAAGTTGAGGTAAGACTTTCAAAAAATTAAAATGGATGAGGTACCTAAGCTTTTTCATTTCTTGTGTTTAATGACGTATACTCGGGGAGGCAAATGAGAAAAGGCGAGCGGCGCGTTGCGTGTCATGTTCTAGTCTTGAAATGAGGAATTTGTTTTAGTAGCTCACAAGTTTTGTTCGATTCATTTAGTATGTGAACTCTAGCAGAGGAAACATTTTAGTGTGACAGGCTAAGGCCAAATCTTAGAAGGCTGCCCAAGGAATTAAAAAAAACTGCAAAATTTAAGGGAAAATATTGTAAAGTGGTGAGAAAACTATTAAATGGCACGATCAGCCAGAGCCAAGTTTCAATAATAACCTCCTGTGTAGTACACAGAGCCTCTCTAATAGACACAAATAAGAAAACTAATGAAATTATCAACAAGGAAATGTACTTATAACTTATAATTGGAATAAAAAAAGCTATAGATTACTGCGCAATGCAAACAATCAATGTTCTTGTCGCGTTTAAATCAAGAACATTTTAAATATATAAAGCTGAAGAGTCTGTTTGTTTATTTGAAAGAGCGAATCTCGGGAACGAAATTCATTAAAAATTATTTTTGTGTTAAATAAGCCATTTATCGAGGCAGGCTATATGCTATATGACATGACGCTACGACTAATAGGGTCGGAGTTACGCGGGTACAGCCGCGGGGTGATGCTAGTAGTTTATAAACAAACTGCATAAAATAAAAATTTTCGTATCGACAAATATCTCCGGTTTTTGTACGACATAGAATCAATGCGTAACTATGTTACCTTTTTGTATTTGTGGTTTATTATAATGATATAACTACGTGCGTGCTTAGCCAAA